>SCHK01242044.1:0-18355 GCA_004124795.1 Poropuntius huangchuchieni
ACTCACATATTTACTAAATAATTGGCAATTAATAAAAAAAATTTATTAAAATATTATAAAATTAACATTTTCACTAGTGGTCTCAGGATTTTGGATCCTACTGCATTTGTTCTACTTTAATGGGGTTCTGCAATATGCATGTCTGGGGTTTTTTTTTTCATACTCAAAGGGAATTTTATGTGTTAACAAGGACTTTCAGCATGTGCATGTTTTAGACAACTTCATATCAACTCATCTTCTTTGTCCACTGTGGATACACTAAACTGCAGCCATCTTTCTAGCATCTCAACATCTTGTTTGGACACAGCCTTGGCCGTACTCTTGGGTTCTAATTGAATTAATAGTAACAGGTCTTTATTGAGGCACACACCTTGTTTTATAGGGAATGCTCCAAGATCAGATGCCTCGCACGGGAGGCCGAACCAGTCGAGCCGCAGACCCTAGTGCTTCACCAGAACCATACGCACCCAAGGTGGGAAATGAACTCTTCAGTGGGATTAAGGTCCTTTTTGTACTTTATTTTGGGCTTTCTTAAGATGCACTTTCAAGATATGGTTTTTACTTAGAAGTGTAAGGAAAGGTTCTGTTCTCACAGTATTTGAAATTTCAACAGCTGGTTTCCTCAGCCGCTAAAGGCGTTGAGAGAAACAGCAGAATAACTTTTGTCTTTAGAGCTTGTCTTTCTCAAGTTTGCCTACACTTGTCCAGAGCCTGCCTTTGGCACAGAAATCTAGCAGAACGTGCACAGATTACTCCCACACCCACACTCCATCATGCTCGAAAGTGGTTAGTCAGCAGAAAATTTATCGGTGGCTTATATTACATTTGTGGTGTGCGTGTAAAGCTTAGAAAGTACAAATGTTCCAAAAACTTTTTGTATATTATCCAAAACAAGTCTTTCGTTGAGACTTGAATTTGCTGATATATTCTTTTATGGCATGATGTAGACTCTTTAGATGTTTCCCAATTGCTGTGCATATGTGGTGCAAATCCAAACTTTTTAATAATACTGTTTTACATCTGTGTGACTGTAGATGGAATGCAAACTGCATGAAGTGGACTATTAACTCGAAGAGATTTTGTTTTTCTAAATACCAGAATTGAATAGTTGTCACTAACCCAACATAACCATATAGACTATTTTAGATTCATATGTTGAGAAGCTGATTGTGAGAAACTGTTCATTTTCTTTGGCAACTACCAGGAACCTTGGAAACTTTGGATTATGGCATTAATTTCTTTCTTCTGGGCAGTTTTACACTAGCTGCCTTTTGTCAAATGGCAAGATATTGTTGTTGGCATTAGACAATATGTGAGACGCCAGCATTTAAAAAACACAAACAATAAGTTGCCTAAAGATATTTAATTTATATTACAACCTCAAATAGTTTTCATTTATCCCAGTGAACCTGTGTGCATTCCACTTCCTGGCTATACCTTTACATACTCTTAAACACTGGAAACTTAAAGTATCTAAGTAAGCTGAGAATCAATACTGCTCATCTAATGTGATCTATTGTGCTGTCATTAATGAAACCTTCATGCTCTCCCTGTTCCAGGAATACATTTTCCGACTGGAGCCTGGTAAAGTAGATTCTGGGAAAGGGAAATGCCCCTTTGACCCCAAACTAAACAGCGTCTCAGCTCTGATAAGTACGTACCTCTCATTGCTGTCATACTACTTTCAGAAAATATACAAAACATCACTTCTTTTGTTTCAGGCTCGGATGAGCTCATTTTTCTCGAATTTATCTGTCTATCTCTACTTATCTCCTTGACGCTTTCTCTGTTTTGGCAGATGGCCAGTTGTACGCCGGTGTCTACATCGATTTTATGGGAACAGACTCGGCCATCTTTCGCACATTGGGAAAACACACGGCCATGAGGACCGACCAGTATAACTCCCGCTGGCTCCACGGTACGCACAAGATTTTTGAACCATGGCGTATCACCAAGACAGAGTTTTTTGTTTAGTGGGGAGAAGTGCCAAAGATGAATATTCAGCGTTGACCCTTCATCCTACCTCCTGCAAACTAACCTCATATCTCGTACACTTTTACAAAAATAAAAAATAAAAAATACCCCTCAAGCAATTACTGCTTAGTTAAGCTCAATCCTTGACCCTTGTTATAATCCCTGACTACATTATAACTAGATTCCACTATCAATTTTATTGTTTTGTATTTTCTGAAATGTGTTGAACTATTATTATTATTATTATTATTATTATTATTTATCAAAAATGTTTAAAAAAATTTTTTTTAACAAAAATATTTTTTCCCTGCCAACTTTATCTAGTAATTTTCATTAGCCTTGATCTTTGTATGTTTTAGACTGGATTTCCCTTGAATTACATGTGACTCCTTTACTCAGATTCTTTACTTCAGTTTTGCCTTTTTGATCATGAGTGTCCTGTGATAACCATCACAAATTTCCTACAGATGTCTTACATGCAGACTGTTCAGTGTAGTGAATGAAAGGATAGATTAACAGAGAGAGGTCATTAAACGCTTCACATTAGTTGCACTGTCTAGTGAATGTTATTTAATATTATCCATTTACCGTCCTTTTTATTTTCTCTTTGCCTTTTGCTCCAACTATAATTTATCTCTTTTGCTGTTCCCTTCTCCAACTATAATTCATCTCTTTCACTGTTTCCCTTCCTCTCCCTTTTCTTTTTCTTTTAGATCCAACATTCGTCCACGCTCAGCTCATCCCTGATAGTGCAGAAAAGAATGATGACAAGCTGTATTTCTTCTTCCGTGAGAAGGCCTCTGAGATGGGTCAGACTCCCATGGCTCAGTCCAGGATTGGCAGGATTTGTTTGGTGAGACATTTTCTTAACCTTTGCCTTATATTCCATTAAAAATATCTACACATGCTAAAAGACATTGTTCATTTATTCACCCTCATGTTGTTCTAAACCCTTGTGAATTTCTTTTTCCATTATATATTAAACGAGAAATTTCAAAGAATGTGCTTATGCTTTTCCATGCAGTTACAAAGAATGAAGACTAGATTTTAAGCTTAAAAAAATCTTTTAAGTGGCCTGTACAACATGTCACACTGACACAATATGCAGTAACTTGCAAGTTTGAATAACACTAAAATGTGAGTAGTTTTGTTTTTTGTGATAATCATGCCATTAGTTAGCTGTTAACTGCCTCATCCAAATCAAGTCAATGAGATAACCGGATTGACTGTTTTGAGAACTGATTAATTGAAAAAAATCTGACTCAAAATACTGAGTCATTCACAAAATGCCAAATAGAAATAGGGTTTCGGCCTATCATATGGTTTCAGAAGAAGTCTCATGGACTTTTTATGTGTTTTTGCATCATTTTTGAAGATTGAAAAAGCTCCTGTCCCCATTTATTGTAACTGTACAAAAAAAGACAGACAAGTACATTCTTCAAAATGGCTTAGTTTACGTTCCATGGAAGGACGTCATGTGAGTTTGGAACAAGATGAAGGTGACTAAATGTTAACATAATCCCATTCATTGTTCTTTTTGCAATATAGTATAGGCTACATTTTACAGTTATTGGGTGTTCTTGTGCTGAACATGATGCTTAAGAAATCATGTCCGTGCAGGACAGAAATGTTGACTGACAGATCCTCGGGATCCATCATTGTCCAATGCCTCCTACATGAGCAACCGCTTGTTTCTTGGTTATTTTTTGCTGTTCTAATGTGAATCAAAGAAGCATGTTTGTAATGTGTGGGTAGCTGCTGGCGGCTGGTCACTGGGCATCGCTGCGTCTCATTATTGAAGTTGGCTGCTGTCCACAGCAGATGGGGCTGAGCAGTGCTCAAAGCCAATGTTTACAACCCAGTCACAGCCAGTTAATGCAATCCCACAGAAATAGCCCTGAGAGAAGACAGATACTGATGTAAAGCAATAGCTTAATTTCACACATACAGACTGTCAAGGTGTCCATCAAATCAAACTTTACAGCTAGAATTTGTGTGGTGTCTAACAGTGAATCTTCATGGCTAACGTGACCTCACTTCCTGTACAGAATGATGATGGAGGACACTGCTGTCTGGTGAATAAGTGGAGTACCTTCCTGAAGGCTCGGCTCATCTGCTCTGTGACTGGCACTGATGGCATTGAGACACATTTCGATGAGCTTCGTAAGTCTCTCTTTTAGCTGACTTGATCATTTCTGATGTTGATTTACTGACATTTGATATAGATTAGCATGCTTTACAATATTAAGTCAGATTTACTTTTGTTAAGTCAGAAAAGACTATTTTTAATACCATTTTTAATTGTCCTGTTTGAATTTAACAGAACAGGACATTTTAAATTAAATACAAGCATTCCAAGAGGACAATTCTATATAGTTTCTATATTACTGTTGCGGTACCATAGTAAAATACTGGTGTGATCAGATAATGGTACTTTTGAATATATTAAACATAATATAATTTAAGTTTTTATATGGTAAATTTCCAAAGTACCATGATATTACCATGGTAATACTAATGTACTGTTTGTTACTTTTGTACAGTAGGTGTAATACCATAAGTTGATATATTCCATCATAATACAAAAATACTGAGGCAATATCGTAGTAAAGTGTTGGTTTCATCAGATAAAACCATGGTACTTTTAAGTATTTTAAATATACCATTGTACTATAGTTTATTATTTTTATCATGCTAATACCATGGTACTTTTTTTTTTACCTTTTCGTAAGTGTAATAATATGAGACTTTGATATATCCCATGATACTTACCTTTACTAAAAAGTACTGTGGTGGTACCATGGTAAAGTGTTAACATCATCATATAAAAGCATGGTACTTTTAAATATTTATTCATTTAAATTAATTTAAATTAATAAATTAAATTAATTATAAATTATTATTTTTTTATTATTATTATTTGGTACACCCAAAATACCATGGTAATACTGTAATACTTTTTTGTCAGTATTTTGGTGCTACCTTAAGTGATAAGATGGTAATACAATAGTACATTGTATTGCAATTCATGATTTTTAAATTGCACCCCGTGGCACTTCCAAGAATACCATGTAGGATGGTACATGGCTAGAAACATGGTATTTTAATAGTACATGTCTAAGACAAACATGACACTTTTTGTTAGAGTGCTGATTATTTGATAAATCTTTCCATCTAATTCAGATATCTTGGAGACATTTTATGTTCTGCGATTCTGTGGAGATTATAAAGCATGAAATAAAACGGCTTTACCATTTGATTGACTCCATATATAAAGTGAGGTGTTCACCCAAGGTACATTATATTCAGTTCTGTTTTGTTCATTTTCACGGTATACTTGCTGAAATAAGAGGCCTCTTATTTCAGGATAGGGCATGATATAGCTCATTTGTGGAAACCGCTCATGTCTGATGGTTCAATGGATATGTCTCTCCAGAGGGTATAACTTGGAAAAAGTAATTTCCTCTCTTTCCTGTATGTGCAGCGTGTAGCATTTATGCTTAAGCGTTAAGTGCCACAAGGGCCTGTGAGAAATATATAGAGGCAAGCAGTTTTTAGTATGTTTCTTTAGAGCTTAAAATGACAAATTGGGCTTTTAAAAACTGCCTAAAAATTGCTTTTACATTTTGCTTCATACGTGATTGTGCATTTATGTGCACGTGTGAGGTAACGCATGCATGTAAGCTGCATCTTAACAGGCTTACACAAAATGGAGTCTTTCCCGGTGTGGGAGAGTTTGATTGACAGGATTGAATAGGATTGGCTGACAAACCAGCTGTAACAGCCTCTGCCACTCTTCAGAGGCAAATGAATGTAAGCGCATGAATGCTGGAATTTTATTGCTTTTGCAATGTGCATAAATTGAGTAAGCGGTCGTTCTGTGTTTGCTTCATTTCACAGCTCCCATAACATAGTGCACAAGGTACCCTCAGGACTCCTTTCTCCGTCTCTCTTTCTCACTTGGTTGGTCATTCTCCCTCCCTCTGCCACTGTATTTGAGGAATGAACTTGTCAGTGGAGTTTTTGACTAGATGTTTTCCCTTTTCCTCAGAGGGGCAGTGAGGTTTTATGGGTTGTTTTTTGTGGCTTGGCAAGAGCGAGATTCATTCGCTGTAGTCTGGGATTTTCCCTCAGCACTTGATTACTTAGTCCGTTTAGCCGTGACTATCCGTCTGAGGTCATCTTCGTTCTGTTTTTGATGGGACATCTGTCTATGCTTTTACCGTTTGCCCTCCTTATTCCCTAAACTATCTGAGTCTCCTTTTGTTTTCTTTCCTTCTGCCTCGTTTTTAACCTTCTTCTATGTACCTCTGTCTCCCATCCCCCTTACACTGTCCTTCAAGTAAAACGTTAATGGAGCTCAACTGCTCTTACGATGAAGCCCCCCCAAAAAACAGTCCCACTCTGCATGTTATACTCTGTTTCTCCCAATGGCCTTTTTCCATCTTTCCCGTTTTGGCTAGCAGACTATCACTGGTCCTTTGTGGTTAATTTGTGTCGAAACAAGCTGGAGAATTTTGGAGACTGAGACAAAGACAGAGAGGAACAGTGAGAGGGAAAGATTGTCCTCTTAATGCATTGTGTTTTGTGTGATGTAATTGAACGGAGATAGATTTGATGACTTCCCACATACACTCACAGACTTTTGGCTTTTTATGCACCTTGCTGATATGAAGCTGGTGGTGGTAAACTGTGCTGCAAAAATAATGACTGATTTCAAACATGTTTCTTAAACAATACACCTTTCTTCCATTGTTCAAAAAAAAGAAGAAGAAAAAAGATCCATCCCCAAAAATTGGTTTAGCCATTGTTCCTATACCAGGCTGCTTAAACAAATAGAGCTCAAAATTGGAATTAGTGTGTCCCATAGTACATTGAAAACTATGGAGCCCCTTATAGTGATGGAAAAAATATGAGATTGGAAAAAAAAAGTACATTTCAATTGCATTTGTTCTCAAAATGTATTCATTGTCTCACACAAAGAATTCCCTTAAAAATATTTCATTTGTTTTCCCAACATTTGCATTCTCTCACAGAAGTATTGCATTCCCCCAAGAAAGTTTGCATTTGTTGCTAAAGCTTTTCAATATACTTTGACTTCTCACCTCATATTATTTCCATCACAAAAGTTTTGCGAGCAAACACACAATTTCTTGGGCGAACATAGCAGTTTTGTGAGAGAACACGAAAGCAATGTGATATTTTGCCTCCCTTCTCATTTTTTTCCCTCCACCATGTCCCTTTAGGGGATCAGTAGAAAACAGCATGCCAGAGGTGCCTGAATGGCATACGATTTCCAGTGAATTTTCAAAAGTGTGCTAATCTTTCCCAAAACCCCTTGTGTAATAAGGGTGGAGTTTGTGACTGTTCTCTTTTGACTTTTTCAGAGCAAAAATAGTAAGGAAGGCAATACCCAAAGCTGCTTAAACAGTTTTAAATGTAAAAATCTAAAACTCAAAAGTGCTAAAAGCCGTTAGCCGTTTTGCTAATTTCAGCTAACAGTTAGCATTTGCATTAGACAATATCTACTTCATCCATCCCATCGCTGAACCACACACCCAAAACTCTGCTTTCCAAATAATTGTTAGCTAACCAGATGTCACCAAATATAAGCGGTGTATATAAGAGTGTTCTCTGATTGGCTACATGTTATGATTAACTGTAAAAAAGGACAGGCCACTTCCTGTCTCTTTTTTGCTGTATCCCTAGCCCATAGCTGTAACAGAGACATGTGATTTCTAAAGACACCTATCCCTATTGAAAAAAACAATAGAAACATCACAGAATTAGTAATAGATTTACAGGTTATAATGGGAATTGTAATGGTTTTAAGTCTTTACTGGTTGGTCACCTTCTATTGGTGGCTTGTTAAAAACCTCTAAATCCTAATGTAACGTGTCCCAAAAATACTACAGGAAACCATTTTTAATGGTTAAATGGTTAAAAGTTAATGGCTTGTAATGGAAACCATTAGAATTTTTGGAATGATGTTTTTTGTTAGTATGGATTTCAGTGATATCTGTCAGGTAGTAGTGACATTTTATCTCCTAAATCTTATCTCTTATCTCCAAGTAATAATAAATTTAGCTAGATGCTAAATGTAGCTAGCTGCTATGCAACTAAGGAACTTGTGGTATCAAGACACAGACATATGATGTTATAATATGTCCCATTACATACTTGTTGTCTTACTACATAGAAGTATGTGCTTCCTTGTCACCACCAAAGTACACACTTTAGTATGTGAATTAGCTCACTTGTCTTCAAATCCAGGATCTAAAGTAATTCAATCTTTCTTTCAGGGGACGTGTACATCCAGAAAACCCAAGACACTAAGAATCCCGTCATCTACGGCGTCTTCTCCGTGTCTGGGTGCGTAAGTTCACGACGGTCTCTCCCCAAATACGAGATCCAATCCTCACTTCTCCTCGACGCTTCTTACTAATCAGGCCGCTTATCAGATTGGCAAGGGAGCTTGAATAGATTTGCTTTCATATTCACACTCCAGTTGCCCACGGGGCAACACCCCCATTTCTCCGCTGCTGAGGACTGTTTCTAACATACTGAATAACAAGTGTTTGGCAGGCTTCGCAGACAGTAGTACAAGTCCTCCAACAGCACAAAGGAAGGAGCTTTTCTGTGAATCTGAGATGTGATATTCTCATAAGGACTTATCTACATAATACCACCGCTATCAGATGCGGTTAGGAGAGGATATTCATACACGCTAAAATATTATACAACTGGCCTCAGAGGGAGCTGTCAACATTTTAGATGAGGTTCACATGCTAATCATCTAGTGTAAATACACAAGGCTGTGTGTGTGTTAGAGCAATTCACAGTCTCGCTGTAGATTTCGGATCAAATTGGCGAAGCCCTCAGGCTCTGTCTGAGCTCTTTAAAACCAAAAAGCACCCTTCTTGGTGATAATAGTGAAAAATCTCTCCATCAACTGAAAGTGATTTCACAGCTCTATCTGTCCCTCTGTCTCTTGTTTCTCTCTCTCTCTCTGTATCTGTATTAGTGTTAATTTGTAAAACTGTATTCTCTACTCATATTATGTTACAGACAGTTGGGTCCAAAAGTGTAAGATCACTAGTGAAAATACTTGTTTTTCCATTACAAATTGTATTGTCAGTGTATATATATTTGAATCTACAGTCAAACTGAGAAATGAATTTCTTAATATTTAGTTTGTCCCCCTTTTGCTTTAATTCCAATATGCACTCAAGTTTGCATGAACGTTGTGCAAAGGAGTTCACATGTTTACTGTCACAAATTTATGGATTCTTCTCTTTCTGCATCTTTAGGTCTGTGTTTAAAGGTTCAGCAGTATGTGTGTATTCAATGGCTGATGTTCGCATGGTCTTCAATGGTCCTTTCGCTCATAAGGAAGGGCCAAACTACCAGTGGGTTGCCTACCAGGGTAAAATTCCTTACCCCCGACCAGGAACAGTGAGTGTCATTAGTAAAATTTAATACATTATATAAAGACGATGTTAGACAATAAATGAAATACAAAAAAAAATGTTATCTCTGTGATATCAGTGTCCAGGAGGGACATTCACCCCCAACATGAAGTCTACTAAAGATTATCCTGATGAGGTTATCAACTTCATGCGGAACCATCCGACCATGTTCAATGCTATTTATCCAGTCCACAAGCGCCCCCTAGTGGTCCGTACTAATGTGGATTATGAGTTCACCACCATCACAGTGGACCAAGTGGCTGCAGCTGATGGCAACTACGAAGTTCTTTTCTTGGGAACAGGTGAACTTGCTACACATCTCCACATAGACATAGTCTTGTTATGTTATGTACTTATATTTATTTTCTACAAAAACAGTATGCATACTCTGGTGTCTAAAAGTCTGGGACCACACTGAAATTTGGGATTCAAAATCTAATTTTAATTATTTTATATATAAAAAATAAATATAAATTTGAAAAATTAATTGTATGAAAAATTTAGAACAGTCAAATTTGTGACACTATTAATATTAATGCATTTGTACACAACAAAGTCATTGTCTTTTTTCTCTTTTTAGTAGCTCTTAAAAAAATTCAAGCCAACTTCATTTTTTATTTAGCCAGAAAGAATGCTATGTATTATAAATATTTCTGACTCAACTATTCTGGTCATTTACAGACAGAGGAACAATTCAGAAAGTGATTGTCCTGCCCAGAGATGATCTACAGACTGAAGAGCTGGTTCTGGAGGAGGTTGAGGTCTTCAGAGTAAGACCATGTTTTGATGTTCCCATTACACTTTGTGTCAACACATTGAGAACTTTATACTGTTTTTTGTTATGTATAAAATATTTGTAAAAATAACTACAATTATTTTCATATTACAGGTTCCAACTCCAATCACTACTATGAAAATTTCTCCAAAACGGGTAAGTTGCACATCATTTGTGATTCAGAACTTACTAATATGCTAGTGATTATACTAAATATAGTTTTAAAACATGAAGCAGACAGTTTTATGCAATGCAGTTTACAAACGAAGAGGAACATTTGTCATATTGGGATTTTTTTAATCCCAAGTATTTTGAATGAAACTCTTCTTTTATTTTCCTGTCTTCCTGTCTTCCAGCAACAGCTGTATGTAAGTTCAGTGGTGGGCGTCACTCATCTGGCGCTGCACAGGTGTGATGTTTACGGAGAAGCCTGTGCTGACTGCTGCTTGGCCAGAGACCCTTACTGTGCCTGGGATGGAAAGTCCTGCTCTCGCTACTCAGCAAACCAAAAAAGGTGAGAGCTGCATGTGTGTAAATGTCTATCAGATCATTATACTTAGAATATAATTTACAAGATTTGTTTTCCTCCTTTGAAATTGGTCGTCTAAATCTGAAGGCGGAGTCGGAGGCAAGATGTGAAATATGGCAACCCTATAAGACAATGCAGGGGCTATAATTCCAATGGTGAGGAACCCAAAAATACACTTTGTCTTCAGATTCTTTTTTAGCCTTAAGATTAGATTGAAAACATATTTTGGAGGCAGTAGAAGAGCTCCTTTTGATTTGGGTTATTGTTTTAGATTTAGTATTTTGTTTTAATTCCTGTCAGCCAATAAGAACACGTTGGAGACAGTGCAGTATGGAGTAGAGGGAAGCACAGCCTTCCTGGAGTGCCAGGCCAGATCTCCTCATGTGTCAATCAAGTGGCATTTCCAGAAGGAGAACAGTGACAGGAGGAGAGAGGTATGTGTGACAGAATGTTATGCCATAATTGATGTAATATTAAAGCAATATCCTGAATGTTGTGAATTTTAATAATGTATTAATTGCCATAGATATTATTTGCTTAAATCCTGTACACTACTGGTCAAATATTTGGAATAATTACATTTAATTACAATTTAAAATAACATTTTTCTATTTTAATATATTTTAAAGTGTAATTTATTCCTGTGATGTAAAGCTGAATTTTCAGCAGCCATTTACGCTAGTCTTTAGTGTCACATGAACCTTCAGAAATCATTCTGATATGCTGATTTGCTGCTCAAGAATAATTTCTTATTATTATTATTAATGCTGAAAACTGTTTTTGCTGCTTAATATTTTTGTGGATTCTTTGATGAATGGAAAGGTTTTTAGAGTATAATAGTATTTTAAAATATAAATATTTGTAACATAATAAATGTCTTTGTTACTTTTGATCAAATCAATGTGTCAATATTAAATAAAAGAATTGATTTCTTGAAATAAAAAAAGATAAAGATAAAGAAAAAAATACATATTAAGCAGCAAAAATTGATAATTATAGAATAATTGATAATTATTGATCGCTATAAGATATATATCTCTTTCTCTCTCTATATATCTTTCCAAATCAGCATATTAATGATTTTTAAAGGATGATGTGACACTGAAGACTGAAATAATGGCTGCTAAAAATCACAGGAATAAATTACATATATTTCACAATATTATGGTTTTACAGTATTTTGATCAAATAAATGCAGGCTTGATGAGCGCAAGAAACCTCTTTCAAAAACATTAAAAAAATAAAAAATTTAAAAATGTATTTTTGTACAGCCATTAAGTGTGGAGTATAGACTCCCTATAAATCAAAAATAAAAAACAACATAAATTTTTTAAAATGCATTTTATTATAATTGCATGCTTATTAATCAACTTGGTCTCATACAAATATGAACCTCTGTGCACTTTCTGTGCGACACCGTTTTACACATCTTACTGCACGTTTTGCCGCAGTTTCAAAGAGAAATGTCCACTGATTGGCGCTAAAACACAGGTTAAATACATGAAACCTGGCAACCTTTTTATTACGTAGATATAGGTACGTAATGCTGTGTTTTTAATACATTACTTCAGATACGTATTGCTGTGGTTCAGAATTTAAATATCCAGGGACTGTCGCTAAAAGTTAATGCTCTATCGTGTTGGAAATATGCCCTACACCAAACCCAACCCTAAACCTACCCGATAGTGTTAACAAATGCAATACTGATATATAAACGGATTTTACTGATGCAACCGTGCATTTTAGTTGCCTTAAGTTAAATAAAAAATATTAATGATAACCATTTACATAAAAAAATCTTTTCACATCAACCTAAAATCTTTTTCTTTTTTTTCCAATAACCTGTGCATTTCAGATCCGTTCTGATGGACGCGTCGTTCGTACGGAGCAGGGTCTCCTCCTGCGCTCTCTCCAGCTCTCTGACGGAGGGGTTTACCAGTGTACCTCCACCGAGAAGAACTTCAAGCACACGCTGGTCAAACTTCAGCTGGTGGTCCTTTCCGCCCGCACCGTCAACACCATCCAGACCGAATCTACCATTCCCGCCGTGCCGCCTCTCCAGTCCAGCGCCTGGACGCCCAGCGCAGAGCAGTACAAAGACCTGCTGACCATCCTCAGCCAGCCAGAGATGGGCCTCATCAACCAGTACTGCCAGGACTACTGGCAGATGGGGGACGACCCCGCAGCTCACACACACAAGAAGAAGGACCTCAAGGAAGTACAGAAGGACCTCCGGAAGCCACGAAACAGGAGACACCACCAGGAGCAGAGCAGCATGGCTGAGACATGAGACGAAAAAACAACCCACTCCATCCAAATGAACGAGACTTGAGGTTGACCTCACGGTCTTTGACTACCACTACACACAAGCGTATACCCGCAACCATTATGACCGAGGAGAACATAAACAAACGTTTTTGAAAATTCATAGTATTTATTGTAGGCTGTACATAGTTAGATTCTGTGGATATCTTTGTATGGAAATAGAGAAAAAAAAAAAAAAAAGAAGAGGCAAAAACGTTTTGTGTATAGATCTGTGCAAATATTTTGTTATCATTGTTACTTTTCTTCCAATATATTTATTACGACGGTATTTGCATAATAACACACCGTGTGACTGTTATCATATAACTTTATGTACATACCACTAACCGGATAGCTCGGATAACTCTTGATGGACAGTTTGACTGCACTTGATGTTTTGATACCAGAGGAAAGATGGGACTGAAGCCGTTGTACATTTAGCAGACTCTTTTAGCCAAGCACGTGTTCTCATTCTGCAGATGTACGGATAAAGAATTTCTACATATATTTGGTGCATCTCAGTATTCTGTGACCTCTCAAAAGACTTTGAAAAACACTTTATTATCATCAGAAACTCATCTTTTAATCTTCTTGATCTTCCATATGTTGCTATGCTAATGTGTGTTAAATATAAAGTCGTTTCTGTGTGTTATATGTTTTGTTTATTATTGATTACAGCCTCCTGTACAGTATCTACATCACTTGTTTTCGTTCTTTTCATTTATATAAATATGTACTATTGCACGCAGAAATCTCTAAGAGCTGGGGGGTTCAAAACCCGTCCGTCTCTTTGTAAAGCAGAATTGTTTTTAAATATGTACCTCTCCAGACATTTTTAGTAATAAGCGTCCATGCAAGCACCTCTAAACATTTAATAGGTGATCATTTGGAAGCATTAATCATTTGGAATTAAACTTTAGGGGGCTTGTTTGAGTTTGCATGAATTGTATTTGTACTGTACAGATATGTAGTCAAATTCTGGATATTGCTGTGTTGCTGTATGGTCTATGACATAATGAATCGAGAGAGAGAGAGAGAGAAAGAGAGACTGTTTTCTAAAGACAGAGGACTTTGCCGAACTAGTGATGGAATCAAGCACAATTACCTAATGTGTCTGTTTTCTCAACACACATAGCAAACAGGCTGTGTGAAATGGTTGTTGTAAATGTTTTTTTTCTTTCTTTCATTATTCATCCCTGTGGTTTGTCCCCTTGTTTTGTCTTTTTTAGGATATTCTAATGTGAAAAAGATCCAGAATTAGATGTTATGAACAGTTAATATTCTAGTAATGTATTTTTTATTTGTTTTGGGTTTTTTTCATCGTTGTTGTTGACTAATTAAAGTTATATATTTTATAACAAATACAGGTTGGCCTTTCTGCATTAATGTTACTGGGTGAACCTATACTTCACTTCTTTTGCAGTCTCAACGTAAAGATTGAAAGAGACACCAAAGAGGTTATAGTGAAGAAGGCAATAGGTTGTTCACTTTACACCAAAAGTATACCAAGGAAGTTGCTTTTCAAATGTTGATTTGCCTATTTAATTAACTGACAATATAGGACATTGTTTGGGAACTTTACATTAGGGTCATTCACAATATTTTTTTAATACCGATTACAAGATTTTATGCTGCATTATTTCACCACTGCCATTCATTTCACCTTTCTGTCAAAAATGGCTAAAACCTTCGTAACTAGCAAGTGTCATGACACCATAACACACTATTTCTAATTAATATTTGTGTACCTTGTGCCAAGAAAAATTCTGATCACTGAATAGAACAATAAAAATACCTTCGAAATCTCAGCTTTATTTAAAATTCCTTTTTGCATTACAAGATAAATCTACTGAACATGACTAATTATTGTCTTATTGTCAAATGTTGCAGAAGCAGCACCGGTTCCTAAAAATAACCTATTAATACTAATAGAGTATATTTCCCAGATAAATGGAAACACATATTTTAATGCAGTGTACACTCTTAAAAATAAAAGTTCCAAAAGTGGGGTTTTCACAGAGGTGCCAAAAAAAGAATCATTTTTGGTTCCCCAAAGTTCTTAAACCATTTTGTTTTTCTTGTGTGAAGAACATCTAAAGAACATTTTTCCATCTTAAAGATCCATTTGTGCAGTGGAAAGTTTTTATGGACGTTAACGTTTCTTTACGGAACCATCGATGCCAAGAAAGAAACTTTGTTATTGCATGTGGCATAAGAAAAGCTTTATTAATACTAGTTGTTATGATGATTTATTATTATCATCATGTATAAACATGCATTAAACAACTTGGAACAAACTCTTAAAATATTGAAATGAATTCCTACTGATAAAAAGTACAATGAAGAAAGTGTGATGCCTGTGGATTAAAATGTATCAATCTTCAGATTGGGGTCAATGAGCTCTGTCACGTAAAAGACTAAAGCTCTTTAAACGCTGCGCTGCACACTGTGTCCACGACATGGAAAATGTCAACTGATCCTGATGACTACAGTGGGAAAGTGAGATTAGAATTACTCATAGAGATTTCATTATTCAACATCAAAAAAACCTTTACATTCAGTCCAAGTTCTATTGAAAAAGCCTAAACTGTAGGCCATAGAGATGTAACTTTCTTTCATGGGGTCAAGCACATTTTCCACAGGATATAGATGTAAGAAAACTTCTCAAGCTCAAAGTCAACATCAGCCATTTATGAGATCCGTTTACTTTTATCTTCTACCTTAAACATCATAACAACAAACAAGTAATGTTTGTAACGCAGCCCTTCTAATGTGCTCGTGAAGACGCTGGCCAGATTATCACCTTTTGCTGAGCACAGCACCTTCTCCTCAAATCTGAGGTTAGATGACCTCTCCACGCTTTCAATGCCTTTTGTCCTTGTTCTCCATTGGCCCCACCAACCCAGGTGGTCAGAGACATCTCCAAAATCCCTCTAAGACTGCAAACAATTCATCAGGTTACCAAGATCCAGTCGAGGTGTGAGCTGTGAGCACCTGGAGGGCTCTGGGCAAGCGAGTGGTCATCAGAAGGACTTCTTTTCCCTAATCAAAAGTCAGTATGGGGGCCGGGGGGAGCGCCGAGGACAAACACTCCAGGGAGCTAGAGAAGAAACTGAAAGAGGACGCCGACAAAGATGCCAGGACCGTCAAACTTCTGCTGCTAGGTAACAACACACAAGCGGACTCAAATGATTGCTCAAGTCCAAACATGAAGAATAGCTCATTTGCTAGATTTGAAAACGGTATATTGCAGATTTGTTGTGAAGCCTTCCCGTTTAAAAATTTCATAATATACAGGCAATGGCTTCACATGATGGCCATAAAGATTCTGAAAGAAACGTTATGTTTTAAGTTTGTTATATGAAAGGAACATGAAATATTTTAAGCTCGAATGCAAGATGAAAATTGATGCCGTACTGAAATTCAAACCGAAGTGTAGTACAACTAGAGACTCAAAATGTGATATATCTTAATATCTAAATCTTATTACAAAAGACTAAAAACTTGCATGCCAGAATCAAGATGTATTAGAAGTATGCATTTATATTCAACAAAAGTTGTATCTCTGTTTATCATAACTGCAGTATTTGTTCGTGAGGTGATGTGGGTCAGGGTCATGGGACGTCAAGCTTGGACAAGGCTTAGGACAAAAATAATAAGCCTCAAGCCTCTTAATGTAATCCTCCAAAAGATAAACACAGTAGAGGAGAACGATGTATTCATTAATTCACATATGCATGCCAAAATAAATAAATTAAATAATTAAAGCTTTTTTCTTACACTATCTAACAATCAATATCAGAAATGTTATTATACTCCACGAAATCCGTTCAAAATACTGATGAGTTTGTCTCATGATTTTGATTTCCTAAAGCATAACTTAAAGCCTACTATAACAATCTATTACCATCTAGTTTTATCTCACCAAATACATGATAATACATTTTTAAGTGACATAATAGAAAAATTAACGCACTGCAATAAAAGACTTGCTGCTATATACTGTGCATAAACAATTGGTATAAGATTTCTTTTTTTTTTTTTAAGACAAAGTCTAATGTTGAAAATTTCTATTTCAGTAAACACTGTTCTGTTATTTCAGTTCATCAAAGAATCCTGAAAAAATATATCAGTTTCCACAAAAAAAAAAAATTAGGCAGGACAACTGTTTTTAACATTGATAATAAAAACAAATAGTTCTTGAGGTCCAAATCAGCATATTAGAATGATTTCTGATTTCATGTGACGCTGAAGATTCAGCTTTGCCATCACAGAAATAAATTACATTACAAAATATATTAAAACAGAATAGTTTATCATTTCACAATATTACTGTTTTCAATGTATATTTCATTGAATAAATGCAGCCTTGGTAAGCATAAGAGACTTCGTTCAAAAACATTTAAAATCTTACCAATAGCAAAATTTTGAACAGCACGGGAATATGTAATAAAAATGAATTAAAGCAATTACCGCAATACTAAACTGATTACTATCTTCTTCAGGTGCTGGTGAGTCAGGGAAAAGCACTATTGTCAAACAGATGAAGTAAGTGCTGAGAAAAAAAAGTTTGATAATACCATAAATTGGCTTATATGTGAGACTATACTCATTATTATTTCATATGAATAGTTTGGTCAATGAAATGTTTTTTTGTTTTTTTTTGACAGAATTATTCACAAAGATGGTTACTCCCTTGAAGAGTGCTTGGAGTTCATTGTCATCATCTACAGCAACACCCTGCAGTCGATCCTGGCCATCGTGAGAGCCATGACCACACTCAACATGTCCTTTGGAGATGCTGCTGCACAGGTGCTCTACCCAAACATTCAAGCATCCATTAGTCATTTACAGAAATTAACAGGTTAAATAATGGAAAACAACTGTAGTGATAACACGGCACAATAATTGCATGCAGGAATTTTTTTAATACATTGTGAAATTTTTAAGTAGCAAGACTGAATTAGTATCGTCTTGTGTACTACAAAACAAAATTGTAATAACTGAAGGATTTTTAAAAATAGATTATTTGGGGAGGTCATGAATGTTATACATCTAAAAGAGACTATTAAATCATGATGACTTTTACTTGACCCTCTAGCAAGCACTCTCACTTCTAATTCTATTTAAAAAAAAAAAAAACTTTCCACTTTTAGACTTGCACTCTATTCATTTACTAACGGCTTGTTTTCAAAACTAACATAGCTTATCTATTCTTTTTGTATTCTATCTGTTTTCTTTTATATATATTATACAATTAACAAAAAGCAAAAAAAGGCCTTTAACACTAGCTTGCTCTATTCT
>SCHK01242056.1:812-10919 GCA_004124795.1 Poropuntius huangchuchieni
CTCCTAAGTGGTTAAATAGATGCATGTATGTATATAAGCAAATATATTATGTAAACACAAACTTTTATTTTGGATGCTATTAATCGTGAGTACAAAACAAAACAAGAAAAAAGTCTTTCTGGACTCATTCTGGTTTAAAATCATGCCATTTTAGTAAACTGCACGTTTATACTGTATATACAGTTCTTCAATAATCTCCAATTTCCTTAGTAAAAATGATTCGACACAACGTCACAATGACAGACCACAAGACATTGACTGTTCTTTGAAAAACTATAGATGGAAATGCTTTTACCACCACGAAAACCCCCCAACCTTTTAGCAACTAATCCTATTTAAAACAAATGTACTAAATCATTACAAAATGAGTGTAAAGGCGTGACTGCAAACAAACATTATTTTTATTTCCAAACCTACTACTCACTCCCCTCCCTTTTCTCACTCCGTTCAACTGTCCAAATAATTGCAGACTTTCAGGTCCAATCACACCACCAATTAAACACCACACAGTGTCGTCTGCACAGTCGTCTGCAGACGGGCGCCATCAAACGGTGCACCCGGCCTGTGGTAGCTGCGCTGTTAGCATTAGCATTAGCAATGTTAGAGAGGAGAAAGTGGCTGTAAACATCCATTAGTCGTTAGCAGTCTCCTCATTATTCCTCCCAAAGCTCTCTCATTAACGAGGCGCTAGCTGACAGGTAAACACGGCTAATGGCAATGGCCTATCAATAATGGCATTGTGTGTTAAAGGACTGGTCTGTGGGGGAAGATATAAATAGGGCTAAACTGTGATGGTTTATCATTAGCGGGACTTTGCCACGAACAAAACGATGGTGGTCGTGAAGGTAGCGGCGTGAGGAGTTGTAGTTGTCATTGTGCTGTAGATACAATGTGTGTAGGGATAATATAATGTCAAAAAATAAGAGGTGGCACAACTCAGTGGTACAAAAAGTGTACAATGTTTAAATGTTGCACAGCTTAAGCTTGTGGGATTCTTGCACTAATGAGTCTGCCAGACTGGACGTACGTTTGTGCGCCTGCGTGTGTGTTTACAACAGGATGGTAGGGAGGGGAGGAGTAAAGAAGATGTTATTTATGTTTGTTCTGGGTTCATCCCAAGTTCGTTTTACAATGAGATGTCCCTGGGGTGGTAACGGCCATGTTGCTGTGTTTGGGACAGTGTGTGGCTGGTAATGGTCACGGGATGTACGGACTGAAGATTGGAGGGCTTGTCAGGGATCCATTACTGGAGTCACAGAGCACTAAATCAACCTTATACCCTCCGTTGAAAAATACTCATACAAGGATATCCAATATACGCACACACTTATCGAGAGGAAGCACAAAAAAGCCACTGAGAAAGTGAGAATGTGAAAGACACAGAAAGTGAAAGCAGGGAAAGAGAGAGTGCAGCCCATCCATAAAAACAACAGATGTAACACTTCAAGGACTCAGACATCATTTTCCTTTAACAGCACACAGGTTTATATCATGCCACTCACATGTAAAAAAAACTCCACCTGGTCTTGGATTTTATCAGGCAACATGTTAATTTACCATGCTGATCATTTCTTTTGTATTAGCTGACTTTTGATGCAATTTCTTTCCTCAAAGTTTACCCAAAAAGCAAATTGCTGTCATCATTTGTCGTCACTTTCACTTTCATTTCAAACCTTTTTAATTTCTTCTTTTAAACACTTTATTTAATAAAGTATTACATACGACTTTGCTATATTGTGTGTGCATAATTTATTCAATTTAATTTGGTATTCTGTTACGCATAAAAGAAGATATTTGAAACAATGTTGGTAACCAAAGAGTTGACGGTAGCCATTGACTTCCTTTGTATTTTTTTTCCATACTACGGAAGCCAATGGCTGCTGTCAACTCTTTGGTTAACATTCCTAAAAATGTGCATTTTTGGGTGAACCATCCCTTTAATGAAAAATAATAATAGATAATGACTTACATTTCTATATGCATTCAGTCTTTATGTCACATTTATATGATATTTTGATGCTTTAATGCTCCATTCTCCCATTCATTGTGACTGCATGGAAACTAACATAGGTAGCCTTGACTACTAGGCACTTTTGCTGTTATTGAGATAGGGTACAGGTAAGATTAAGGACAGGTTTGGTGGTATGGGTAGGTTTAAGGGTTTGTTTAAGGTGTAAAAGATGGGTCAACAGTGTAACTATAAATGTAATAACAGAAATTAATTACAGAGGTATTTTTTTAAAAATATAAGTACAATGTAAAAACTTGTATGTACACAGTAAGTGCGCTGTATCACATGATTAATCTAGATGCAAGTACATACTGTAGTAGTTAAGGCCACCTAATATAAAGTGGGACCGAATGTCCTTTGAGGACAACTACATAATGACAGCCTTTTCATTTTTGGGTGAAGTGTCTCTTATGTCAATACATACAACTACTTGAAACTCCCCAGAACGGTCATTAAATGATAGAAGTACACACTCACTCACACTCATACATGCCTGTACAAGAGAAGTTGTGTTTGGGAGGAGGAGAGAAGCGCTTTTGGCTTTCCAGCACTCTAATTACACAGCCTGACCTCCCACCGGTCGCCCTGCGCAGGCCCTTCTCAGATCAATATTCATTCTTTTAGATCTGTCATCTGCTTTTGACGCTATCGACCACACACTGTCTCTCCTCTCTCCTCCCTTTCTGATTTATTCATTTATTTAGCTCCACCGCACCCCCTTGACCCCTAAGGCTAGCTCTTGCACATACACAAGGGTCAGTCTATATGAGATGGTTAACCTGGCATTATCCCTGTTTTTCTCTTTCTCTGTGTCTCTGTCAATGTACTAAGGGCTAGGAAGAATTGCCCTTGGTGGATTCCAATGGCGGTCATTTTCTATGGTAATATTTTGTGGGCTCCCGCTCTGCGCAAAGTGAGTATATTGGTTTTTGGCTGGCGTTATTGCAGATAAGAGCCCAGGAGCTAATGAACTAAGCGAGGGCTGAGCCAAGGTCAAAGCCTTCATTTAGGAATATCCAATGGGCATCTGCCACTCTGTGTGGACACGCATATGGTAATCGCCTCTAGCACTCTACAAGAGTTCGCTCTCAGGACGTTGTTTTTCTAGTTCTGACCCGTATTACTCATGTTCTAAGTTATGCTGATTTCCAAAAGAGGCTTTTAAAGGTCTTGAAAATTATACATGTTCCAGCCTCTTTAAAATTGTGGTGACTCCAGGTAATGATGATGATGATGGTGGCACAAAGGGACAAGAGGACACAATCAAAGATGCAAAGTGCACTGGCCAAGTGCAAATGCCAAGCAAGGTCAACCTACACACATGCAAGGAAGATAAATTTGGTGCTGACCTCAGAGCATCTATCTATCCTTCTCTCTAAGGTGTACATACCTTCAAAGTTTGCTTTCCTATTTTAAATCACACTCATATGAATTTCTTCGAATTTGAATTATATTTTCTTTTATTANAATCTATCCTTCTCTCTAAGGTGTACAAACCTTCAAAGTTTGCTTTCCTATTTTAAATCACACTATATGAATTTCTTCGAATTTGAATTATATTTTCTTTTATTAAAATTTGAATTGCAGTTCTGCTACGAACTGATTTAGAATTCAAAAAGCATTCTCAGTTCTGAATGGATGAGTTGTGCATCTTAGAGAGGTGTGCTATTACTTTTCTAAGCTCTAAGTGGTAGACTCTTCGGATTTGAGCCAGTGAACACTTATAGCAACCGCATAACACCATGCTAACAACTACTAAGCAAACATGTAAGCAAGCACAAACAATGCCCTGCTAAACCACACTGAACACCCTAGCAGTGTGTTTTAACACCACTCACATTTTCTTCAGATTTTATTCTTTAAACTAATGTTATGTATTTAGTGTGCTGTATATCCCCTGGTAATGGGGAAATACAGTTGGCATCCTCTGAACATTAACCCTTCTCTAACATTCACTGTGAATTCCCCTTTGATGCTTAATGTGACAAGCCTCTCTCTCTCCATCTCTGTACTGTCCCCTTCTGGTGACAGACTTCAAATAAGCCATCACTCCAGGGTTACGTGACTGACAGCTGTCAATCAAGTTTTGCAAAAAGGGAAAGCTCAAAAAAACACAAAAACTCACTTTGGTTTCTCATTCACTACAATTCAAATTTTGTTTTTTTTAATGTTTTTGAAAGAAATTTCTTACACTCAACCGGCTGCAATTCTCTAAACAAAAATACAGTAAATATTTAACATATTTAAAAATGTCATTTATTCCTGTGATGGCAAAGCTGAATTTTCAGCATGATCTTTCAGAAATCATTCTAATTTGCTAACTTGGTGCTCACATTTTTTTCCAGGTTTACTAAATTAATTTTACTTTTGTAACATTATAGATGTCTTTACCGTCACTTTTGATCGATTTAATGCATTATTGTGGAATAAAAGTATTAATTTCTTTGAGAAAAACAAAATATTGTCCCTAATTTTTTGGAACCCAAGCAAACAATAGTATATACTGTAACTGTATATCGCCTTTGAGAATCTGATATCTAGAAGCCATTTCTAATGTGATTTGTCTTTCTCTTTTCTTCCATATTAAGACCCCTCATCGACTCTATTATTAATATTAGATTTCCTTTCTATGCTCTCATTTGGCCCATCAGCAACATTTTTCATTTGACTCACCTGACACATGCCACTCGTCTGCCTGTGTCTTGCTTTTCGTCCAGTAAACTGAAAAAGAGATGTGGTTTGAGGCTGCGAGATTTCCACAACAGACAGCCAGATGTCAATCACTTCCATCAGCAGGATATCGGGACCCTCCGCGATCTTTGTCCCCTGGCATCTTTTATTTTTGGGGGGATTGGGGGTTATGAAAGTAGAGCTCCTAAAAGGCAAGAGAGGGAAGGGTGTGGAGAGTTACATTTTCAAAGTCAATACCCCCAACAAATTACCCTGGCTAAAAGACTGAAATAAATAAATGTGTGTGGAGGATGGTGGGTGATCAGGGGCGCAGAGGGGTGGAGGGATGAGGCGGACGAAGGGCTGGCTGGAGGGGTTTACAAAAATCAATAGACAAACAAGCAATGGAAAAGGAAGCTGGAAAAAATAAGCATTTAAAGAAATTCCTCTCCTTTGGATGGGGATGGAGAAGAGGCCGTACATGGAGGGGGATGGTTGGGGGTATGAACGCAGAGGAGCTCCAGGGAGCTTTGGATGAGGCAGTCGGCCCACAATGCCCCGCAGCCTGACAGGGTTGAGTGACCATATTAGCGTCAGCAGGCAAACAAGGTAAACCTGTGGGGGTTAACGCAGAGAATTATGGGTAGGCCCTTTTCCACCAATTCTCCTTTGCATCAGGCAGGTAAGGGAGTCTGTGTTGCAGTGGTCAATTGCTAAAGAGCAAGACCAAAGTATTACTAATAGTCTGGTTTAATGTTTCAAGTGGTAAACGGGAGCGCAGGGTTGTGTGGTCGGCACTAAGGTAAACAGGTCAATAGTATTGATCTTGCTTCCCTCGCACTTCAGCCAGGGCCAGCAACATGTAATGCATTACAAGCTCCTGTTCTGCATTGCACCTCAACAGCAGTATAAGACTCAATGAGTGTGTGAATGTGTGTTTGTGTGTGTTCCTACGTATGTAGTGGTTGTACGTGCCAGAACTCTTGACTGAGAGCATCTGAGTTTTTAAAAAATACTACACAAATTCACAATTTAATCAAGGTGTTTATATCCTGGACATTACTAGTGTGTGCTACAATAACAAAAGCATTAACTAAAGCTTTGTCTCTCATGCTTCTTCGTTCACATGGGTATGACATGAACACCGATGGAAACGTATATTTCTAAATTGTTATCTGACATTAAATCAGACACATCTCTCTTTTTTTGGTGAAATTTGTAAGACAACGTAGGATTTAATTTGGGTTATTATTTGGATGTATCTTTTGGCCCATTTTGGGTGACATATTTGGCCTGGTGGACTTCTATATTATAATTATATATTAAGAAAATATACATTAAATATAAAAATACGATAAATATATAAAATAAAAAACACGTTATATAAATAATAGTGCTGTCAAACAATTAATCACTTCCAATATGAAAGATTTTGTTTACATTATATATGTATGTGTGCTGTGTTATTATGTATATATAAATACACACACACGCATGTATATATTTCAGAAAAATAGGTTATGTTTATATATTAAATATATTTCTTTATAATATGAATTATATGAATAAAAATATAGACGTGTGTATTTATATATACATAATAAATATACACAGAACAAACACATATATTTTGAATGCTATTAATCGTTTGGCGACACTAATAAATAATAAAAACCCTCTGTTTATTTAATTTTTCTATTAACAACATCCATCAGTGAATTTTATAATTTTTTCTGAACCATCAATCCTCTCATTTCAAATTTTGTATGTACCGTGCAATAACATTCCATTTGATTCATTTTTGGAGTAAACCAACTGATACATCGTCTCTCGAATTCACACAATTAGCACAAATAATATTTTCATACATCATTTTCACTCCTTATTAAGCCAACCTATTTTTTTTTTTACAATTAATAAAAAGATGACATGTAAAACCAAATTGTTAATACACGTAGATATAACACTGATAAAATGCTCACAAATCCTGATGTCTACATGAAACAATATGAAAAATGATCAATGTATCTTAAAAAGGGCTGAGCAGTCCATTATATCAGATCAGAAGTGCTGCACCAACAGACGCCGCGTCACTCAATAACAGAAAATGTGATGTTAGTGGAATTTTAACAAAGTCTGAAAATTAGTAAGTGGATCTTAAAGTTAAGTAGATTACGGTGCAGAGCAGGGGCATGTAATGAAATAATGAATCAAATCTACCACTCTTTCTGTGCGGTACCTCCGTGTTACTCAAAGCAGGGCCCATGCCAAATCTATTGCATGTGGGAAATAGATTAACTCTCTATTTACACCCTCTCCTGGCTGGCAGCGGTGGCTAGCATGGCCAGCCAGCCGATGACAAGGGAAACCCCACCTCTCCAGAGCCCATTAAGACACTCAACAGACTGTGTAACCCTGATTATTGCATCACAACACCGGGAACGGCTGTGCAAATTATGGCTGGCTGAGGAGATTGGGTATTTCCTTAATTTAAACAATAACTCACTGCCCTACTCTTGGACCTCCCATTGATGTATGGCTCTTTTATTTAATGTGTTAATTATTCCAGCTTGATCTGTAATTCCCAGTGCAAGGATTTACAGAGGCTGAGACGGAGAGAGAGAGAGAGAGAGAGAGAGAGTGAGAGAGAGAAATAATATGAAACAGAAACCTTGGGGAAAGATCTGTTTAATTTGCTCCTCGCCAAAAACATCGCCCCTGCACGCTTGCTTTATTGATTTACACCCCGACTCATCTTTCCATAGATTTACTTATTATTTTTCGATTCCAACTAATTCAATTAAAAACCTTTTTACACCTCTTGTCGCTGATGTAAATTCCACCGCAACATTTCATGTTTCTTATTCACACACTAGCACTCACACTCTTAGTAACACATGCCCGGCCACAGTCTCGCGTTCACGCGCACGTACACTCGGCGGTGGAGATTTCGCAAGTGTAAATGAGCCTGTGCCTTTCTCGCCGACTGACTCCGCTTATTATACTTCAGTCACACCCCAAGCGTCAATCAGAAAGCGTTGCCCTGCAAAGTGGCGCAAAACACCGTTTCGGCTAACCATATGCTACGCGTACACGCTCACCGCTCACGCTCCATGTCAGCTCGTGCCCATCCAGCCAGGCATTTAAGCATTGCTAAGACCCAAACGAGAGCTTTAAATAAGTGCGCTAAGGGGGGAAGAAGTGCGCCAAGCGGAGTGTCGAGTCGCCGGGCACAAACATCCTGGCTAATACACATGAACATTCTTCCACACAAACACGGTTCGGAGAGCAAATCAGTCTCTCTCTCTCGTTCTCTCTCCCACATGCACTTGTGTGTGTGTGTGTGTGTGTGTTTGGCGAGGAGTAGACTGAAGTTAGCTGTGCTTGCCCTGGGGAGGACTCGTGGCCGTGGCGGTGTGACAGGCTGCTGGCAGATCAGGCTCCTGTCAGCCATGCAGGCCCCCGTTAAACAAGGCACACTTATGAGCCAGAAAAATAATTGGAGGCTGCCGCCCGCAATATGCTGCCCCCACTCTCTGTCCATCCGGGTGGCTTCAATAGTGTCAGCTTCGATTAGGGCGTGGAGGCCAGTGCAGAACACACTCCTTTCCATATCTATTTCCCTCCCAACCTCTCTCTCAGGTCCACAGAGCGGCCTGAACTCGCCCTATCGCCCACCTCTTCCCGAGAGGGCGAAGATATCGAGAAAATTCAGAGAGCGGAAGGAGAAAAAAAAAACTGAAGGGGGAAGATGGGCTTTTTTTCCCAGACGGGCCTGTCATGTCAGAGTCTCTTGTGAGCGAGGAAGCCTGGCTGATTCCGTTGATGTTGTCGTATTGTGTACGCGTGCATGTGTGGGACGGTGAAGGCATGCTGAAAGGGACAGGGGTGAGGATGTCACAGAAGAGCTTAGTGAGGACCGCAGCCTCTGATCTGACAGGTCAGTGGGGCCACGAGAGATACACAGCCGGCCGCGCACACACTACATGGCCATTATCCCCCTTGGGACGGGAGGATCGCTGACCTACTGACACCGGATCAGCCTAACTAACACACCAGATACTGTCTACAATGCCCAGTGTACTGTCAGCTCGGACACATGAGGCGCAGCACATGTAACAGCATCCCGCGGCAGCGCGTTACACAGCAAACATGTCATACTGTTTGGACAGGGCTAAAACTATCTGACACACTCCGCTGTGTGATACCCCAAACAACAGCCTGCAATGCTCACCTTCCCTTCTGGCCTTAAAACGGCCAGGCCATGGTGACCACGTGCAGTCTTCAGGAATTTCAACAACAGATACAGTTAAATATGAGATGCAGAATCCAATTCAACTATGGACTTGTTTCACACTTCTGGGTTTCTTTGAAGCAGCAGTTGTCATAGTTGGGTAAACTAGTCATGAATGGAAACATTAAAGGGTCAGTTCACCCAAAAATGAAAATATGTCAAAAATATGTCATTTACTATGTCATTTAAAATGTCAATTACTCACCCTCATGTCGTTCCAAACCTGTAAAACCTTTGTTCATCTTCGGAACACAAATTACGATATTTTTGATGAAATACGAGAGCTTTCTGACCCTCCATAGACAGTAATGCAATAGAAATGGAAAGGTCTTATGAGATTGGAATGACATGAGGGAGAGTAATTAATGACAGAAATTTCTTTTTTTTTAATTTATTTCTTTTTTTTTAGCATTTTTACATTCCCATTTAAAATCCACAACAGCATTTCCATTGTTTTCCAAAAGAGTGAAAAAATATCTGATATTGATTATGTTGGTCTGCTGAGAGAAAAATGTCAAATTTGCTGTCACTCCATTTGTACAGTATGACTCATGCAGCAGCATTAACCAGTTTTTTTTGTTTGTTTGTTTGTTTTTTTGTAATAATTCCAAAATATTTAAATAATATAAATGTACATATTTAAAAAATAAATAAATAAATAAAATATATAAAAAAAGTGGAAATGCATCATCATACTCTGAAAAGTGTCCAATTCGTTGCTCTAAAAAAAGTACAGTTGTTAAGAGGTTAATATTGTTAAAAGGATAGTTCACCCAAAAATGAAGATTCTGTTATCATTTGCTCACCCTCATGTCAATCCAAACCTATATGAATTCTTTTTTTAATCACAAAAGAAGATATTCTGGTTTAACTGTTTTTGTCCTTAGAAAGAAAGTCAATGAGATCCTTAAAAAAAGTCTTTAAGTTTTATATATTTTGTCTTTCACCAAGTCAGCCTGGTTTGAAACAACATGAGAGTGAGTAAATGATAACAGAATTTTAAGTTCTAGTAAACTAGCCCTTAAATAGTTAACTTTAGGACTGTCTAAAGATTAAATCCTACACTGTAAAAAATTTCCCTGTAAAAAAACGGTAATCTACTGGCAGCTGAGGTTGCCAGCATCATACTGTA
>SCHK01242091.1:0-14315 GCA_004124795.1 Poropuntius huangchuchieni
TTTAAACTCTACAAGATCTGTATCAAAGCCAATTTTTTTTTATTTTTGCCCATGCCTAAGTTACACATCCAGCGCTGTGGTTCAAACCACATTTTCCCCTCTGGAGGAATGTTTNGCCCATGCCTAAGTTACACATCCAGTGCTGTGGTTCAAACCACATTTTCCCCTCTGGAGGAATGTTTTTTTTTTTTTTTTTTTTTTTAAAGATGTTCATTTATACAGGAAGTTATAAGGATGTCCAATGTCTTGATAAAAGTAGCCCACCAAGACTCCTGCTAAAGTGAGACACTTGGACAGACTTCTCTAAGAGACATGACCTCCTGTGCTCGAGGCGAAGCTGCCAACATACACAAGAGAGGAGCAGAGCACTTCAAGCATGCAAACAGCTAATACAAACTAAACAGAAATGGTTCCTAAGCAAACACACCGATTTGGCACAGGGAGTCATTCTGCTCCGATTCTGGCCCAGACTTGGTCTACAATTCAACATGTAAGTGTTCTCAAGTCAGCAGCTTGAAACAAGTTCAACATTTTACAATGAAAGGATAAATAGATGTCGACTTCCATTTTTGGTTGAGAGTTTTGGTTCGACTGTTGCCTTCAGTGTTTCAGTGTCAAGAGTTTGTTATCTAGTGTTTCACAGTCGGGATCCTGTTGAGTGAGCTCACAGGTTATTTGTTGTTCTGCTAAATCTTAAGTGTGATATATACAAGATTTTTAGACAAAGCGCTCACAGACAGACTCTGGAGACTCTGGCATTGAGGTGTCTTCAGAGAACCTCTGCATTAAAGGGAACCTAAAATATTCACATACCTAAAACACACACACACACCCTTTGCTTGAGATCAAAAAAGCTATTCAAACACCAATGTTAGAACAGAATTGTGACATCTGCATAACTGCCAATAACCTTTTTGTCTGTCAAAAAAAGTCAAGTATTTACATATAGCGGTAAATAGCTAAATCACATTGGCCTCACTATTTGTGCTATAGATCACTTCAAAGAACCAAGTTCAAAAGCAGCTCTTATTGCCCTTGTGTGACCTTTGACCTGCCTTTCATTTTTCAGGCGAGTCTCATTACGCAGTATGGCTGGTTTCATTGTGCTTTCTCAGTCTGTCTCATTTTGTATTTTGTATTTTTTTGAATCACCTGTGCTCGTGTGATAGCTTGCTTGATTACCCAATCAGCCCTTGCCAAACACGTGCAAACACTTTGCTTGATCACGTGAGATGATTAATCATAGCAGCATCATAGTCAGTGATGGAAAATTTTCATGCTGACATTCTGAGCACTATAAAGAACAAGTCAATGGTTTCGAAATATATAAAAGATATTCAGAGTTTTGCAAGGAACTCTTTTGCAATATTTACAAGCAATATTTACTGCTATGTTTTCTGACTGTGAAATAATCTCCTCTTTATCAAAATTTTTGATTTAATGACAGAAATGTTTTGTAAATTTTGTGTTTTTACAGAATTTGCAAGTTTTTATTTTTGTTATTTATTATTTTATTTTAATAATTTATTTATATGTGATAAAGACAAACGTTTGAACATTTAATATTTAAAAATTTTTTCTTTAATAAACTGTAGACAAATACCTTATTTTTAAACATAACTGTGATTTACTCTGGAAGTGAATACGTTTTGACCCGCTTTTTGATTACATGAAATTTCAATGCCAGAAATGACACACTTCTCCTTCAAATAACATATAAATAGATAAATGTTGGTGGCAACATTATTTTAATTTAATTTAATTTAATTTAATTTAATTTAATTTAGTTTAATTTAGTTTAGTTTAGTTTAGTTTAGTTTAGTTTAATTTAATTTAATTTAATTTAATTATTTATTTATTTAATTAATTTTATTTTATTTTATTTATTTTATTTTATTGTGTTACTGAACTGCATGTGAAAGCAAATCACTGGTGACTTTACATGTCTTCCTATCTTTCTGCAGCTTATTCTGTAACTTGGACAGTTTTTGGACAAGCATCATGACTTGCTTTTCAATTCATATTCAGCTCCAACTTCACTCATCTGCTCTGTAAGTGTCCTTTTATCAGTTAATAGTCTGCATTTCAGAAGAACTGAATATAAAATTGATGATAATCTCTGTCTGGAACTCTCTGTCCTTCTCTCTCTGTCATTGACACCAGGCGAACCCAGAAGTCTGTGTGTGTTCCTTCAGATCTCTGGAAACTCACCAGGATCTGAGGTGTGTGTTCCCCTTGGCTCACCCCTGCTGAGTTTTTTATTGGGATATAATGATTGTGCTTGTTAAAATCAGCAGAAATCCCTCACCGGAAACTATTGTGCTTGAATGTTTCCCTCTTGAGATGCAGCTCACTGGGATTTTCTATTAGAATCACCACAGGGCAGGACCCTACAATGTGTTTCATTAAGACAATGTGTTTATGCATTTGTCTAAAGCGGAACTAAACATTTGTGCATTGTTTTGTTCCTAAGTGAACAGCATGGAGAAAACGCACGACACATTTATTGACATTTTAAAGCCTTGTTCTTTCCATTTCCCACCTCTTCTGATTCAATTACTTTCTTGCTGCTTCCTGAACCACCAACTGCTAAATCTTTTCACTTTGTTCCTAAATACAGTATTACTTTCTAGCACATATGCCGTGTCAAATTCACAGTTCTAGCATATTCAAATTATCCATGCAATTTCCGTTATAAGTGCAGAGGGATCCCCTTACTCCCACAGCAGGTTCTCACTGAGAAAACTCTCCACTGATAGAGTTTGTATTGGCAGATATATATCACGGGACAGGGAGTATAATTTCTTCATTACTGGAAAGCTATCTGTTTTGGTAAGTATGCGAGTGTGTGTGTGTGTGTGTGTGTGTTAATGCCATACACCACAGCTTCAGTAACACCAGGTGCTAGTTTTCAGAGGTTAGGGAGGAAGTTCAGCAATCCTCTGTAATCAAGAACATCCTTCAATGTCTTTTCTGGTCCTTTTTAGATATTTCCCCCACCCGCTGTTCCTTGATTCAGTAAGAGTCCAGTCTTGTATAAAAGACCCAATAGGCTCAAACAGCCTAGATCTGGGAATAGAGTGTAATAGATATAAGGCCTCTGGAATTCCTGTACGGGATCAGAAAACCTTATCGCTAAACTGAACACCTCTGCAAATATAATTACACAGCGGAAAGCAAGCCCTGTTATTATGAACCAGATAACATAGAGTGTGCACAGAAAATTGCATGTTAGATCCTCTATACATTTTTTTCAAAGCAACAAATAATAGCACTACTAGCTTGACTGTTGGACTTTTGGGAACTACCATTCCTCATGTGAAAAGGAGAAGCATAGATAAAGAAAAGAAGAAACTGAGGCTTTTCTTTTTTGCTGTTGAACTGCTTGTGTGAGGCTATTTAGTTTCTCTTGTGTGGCAAGGTTGTAGCCTTGTAGTTTGTATAAGGCTGTTCAGTAAAACTATTTCCATAGACTGTTTCTAGGTAGATTTCATGGTTTTAAATGAAAAAATTCAGCAAACAGTGTATATCTTACACACTGTCTTTGTTTCATTAGCATTTAACAATATATAGCATTTATTTTATTACCTTGCTTTTATACTATAGCTTACACACTGGCATTATGCTACTGTATAAAAGCAAAAATATATTTTAGATGTATTTTTAAAATTTAAAATATACAGGATTGGCCAAATGTTAAAATATATTTACCTCACTTATATTTTTTCTTGCATATTTTGGCCATTTTTAATGTATTTTTAATTTAACAAATATATATTTATATTCCCTAAAATATCTTTTTAAATGTACTTGAAGTGCATTTTTAATATATGTTGGCATTTTAAAGTTTAAAAATAATTATTAAAAATATATTTACATAAGCTGCACTGTTTACAAACACATTTTGTATATATTTGTAATATATTTTGGCCAGAATTTATGAGAATTGTTTTATGGGAAATATGTTTCGCTCTCATAATAAAGTGCATGTGCTGGTTCTCATTTGTTTAATCACTTTTGATAAAAAGTGTCTGCTAAATTACTAAATATAAAACTTCTTTATTTACTGAATTATATGTTTGTTTCCCCCCTAAAACTGTGGCGTTTGTATCTGTTACTATCAACAACTTTATCATCTTGTCTTGTTGGTGTGTAGAGTATAATGAAAAATAGACTGAATGTGCTCCTATCTGAGCCTCATGGTGCTTTTATCTGAGCCTCTATATCACACTCTCGTCCAATTTATCGCTCTATTTATCTGTATGAAACTCTGTGTGACAGTGTTTGAACAGCTAGTGTTTGTCTTTTTGTCATATAATTTGCAAAGCCTACACCTCTCTGAAAAACCATCCTTTTACGATATTTTTAGTAGGATAAATATTTGATAGATTTAGCAAGCTAGGATCATATTTAGTAACATCATCTCAAACTTGGCGCTGTCAGAGTCTAGATTGCTCCTTGTTCTTGTAAATCATTTCCAGTCTATTTCTGACATGTTTAGTCACCTCATACATGGAAGAAAAAATGCTACCTTATCTATCCTATTTAAACAGAGAAAGATCTAGAATATATCATATTTGTAATATTTTATATTAAGAATTAATATTATTAATACATTTTAAAAAAATTTAAATTATTTTTGTATAAACTTACAGAGGTAGATTTAGCTATTCAGGGTTAAAAAATAGGTACTGTAATTCTGAAACTGCTGTGCATTTAATACAGCAAGAAGTAAAGTAGTTAAAATGCTGTGTGTCTCTGTTGTCAGTTTTTTTTTTCCTGAATGCACTTAACTTCACTATCGCCCACATTTAGCCCTTGCAAGGCCAAGATAAAGTAACATGGACCTGAGGCTAGAAGGAATGAACTTGAACAAGTTGCCCTTGAGTCACACTTCATACATTCAGGGAAGTGTCTGAAGGTCACCGAATATCCATTAACTTCCCCAATGAACCAGTCCATTAATGCTGCATGATCTAGGTATGTGCTCTATAGGTACCTATCCAGAAAATTCCATTGTAAATTAACATTCTAGATAGGTTTCCTATCTACATATTTGTTCATATGGAAACAGTAATTGGTATGCACAAGCAATTTCAACATTTTTGCCCCTGGCATGCAGTGTTGGATCAGGGCCAAATGCTCTGGTCTTTCAAAGCAGTCACAGTGACTAAGCATCTCTGTAAGAGGAGCCTAACCACTTCTAAGTCTGTAAGAATGCACGTACCATACTGTATGAGCCAGATATCTTGCTCACACATACTGTATAGGCCAGGGTTCAGCCGGAGCACTCCTCTTAGACATGCTCATTTGTGAAACATGATCCTTCTTATCATTACGGGACAGTTCAGCTAATTCAATGGCCTTGTGCATTGTAAGGTGAGTGAGGTAATGTTCACAGTGACACAAAGACACACACACTATCTAAAAGTCTATACTGGGAACAATAAGCTTCGTCTATTCAAAAATCTGATGAAGAGGCGAATTGAGGCACACATGCAATAAAGTTTTGTGTGCAGTCAGTGTGTTTGAGGTTGAGATTACCTTTTATCTAGACATATTGCAGTATGTCTTATTCAGCAATTTTGGATTATTCAAAGCCATATTACCTCATCCAGAGCTATTTGTGAATTTCTGTTGCAAACTCGTGACCTTGCTTTGCTAGTCATCACCTGATACCACACCACCACACACCAGTTTGGTTCTATTTATTTATTTTTTTATCTGAAATTGTTCAAACAGTGTACACTGTAAAAAAAAAAAAAAGTACTAGTAATTTTCTGCCAGGACATTATCTATTAATTTTCTGGATTTTCCATCAACTCTAAAACACAATGCAATGCAGCACAAAATTCAAAATACAGGTAAAACATCTGTAAAAAGAAAAAGCACTGAAAAATCCTTCATATTAATAAAGTGTGCCTATTTTTATAGGGGCATGTTGTCTCAACTGAACCTGTTGCTAAACAGATTTGTATACAGTAGGTAAATAATTATGTATGTAGATATTACATTACATTAATACTTTTATTGTTCTTTTATTGCATACCTGACATCAGTATGATGCGGAATCTCAGGTAAAGTTCACAAAAGATATTCTAATTTAATAAATTATTGAACCAAGTATTTAAAACCAACATATAAAACCACTGCTAGAGAAAACACTTCGACTAAATCGACTAAATCTAAGATATTTCGACAGCTTTTGTGACAATTAGCCCCGGTCTATTTTTTCCCCTGTTCCAACCATGGGAAAGTTTCTTTGAAATCATGCGTGAAAATATTACATAAACCTTTATGTTCTGCTCCAGATAAGATTTGAAAGTCCATTATCGACTTTTACAGCTAATACTATGGCGATAACAGTACACACGCAACCGCTGTTGACACTCTCGCTGTGTAACGTCTTCCTGTCTGATGCAGCGCGTGCACTTGTTGAGTTCAGCGCTATTTAAAGGGGAAGCAACATGGCACACGCTTTAGTCAAACAGGAATCTGTCGAGTGGGAGATGCAGAAGTCAGCAGACCAAAGCAAGACCTTTGTTTACACGAAGAAGAGGGGGTATGATGTTACACGCAACCCCCACTTCAATAAGGTAAAAAAAAGACAATGTTTTAGTAACTTTACAACGTTTTTTTAAAAAATAACATTTTGTGTTGACTGTTTGCTGACACCACAGCCAGGCAGTGGATATCAGTTTCGAGAGGAACTAAATTTAGACTTAAAGGGCCACACACTTTGTTTGTCCGCAGTTGCTGTCTGTGTCAAAAGCAAGTTCGTTTGTAGTTTACAGGTGCTCGTGAACTGACGTTGGTCATGACGTGCCACCTTCAGGATCAGCGCACAGAGTTTTATTTTAATATAGTATATATTTACCAGTTTTGATCTCCATAAATTGTGTTATTAGGCTCAAATCACGCTATACTTCAAAATAAAGAATAATGCAAGACCTATAATCCATATGTTTATAATCTTTTGCTAAAATCAACAGCAGCCTCTGTCCAAGGTGCTGACCAGTCGTTGCTATGGCATCACCTTAAGAACTTGCTCTGGATGTGACACTGATGCTGCAGAGTCCAAATATTTGCTTTGTTTGCTTGTATTTATCATATATGCACTGACTTAAAACTAAAAATGTTTGTTTATATTAGATTAGAATAGAATGCAATTTTTATAGGCTATTTTATTTAAAATATTCAATCTTTGGAACTCTCAAGTGTTAGTAAAATAAAATTGCAAGACCTGTTAGTTCAGTGGCAACTTATAATGTTACAGTACAGACCGTTGTCTCTTATAACCTTAAAAATAACAGTTTCTGGAAACTAAAAGAAATGCTTAAGAGAAAATCTTTTGGCACTTACTCTAGTCTAGAGAGTGATTCTTGCTCTTTTTTTATTCTGGCCTTGAATGAAAACATGACTGACCTTAGCCAATTGACCGGTGTATTTTTTGTTTATTTAACATTGCTAGTGTTTAGCTTTTGCTCTTTATTCAGTGTCCAAACCTCCAAAACAGCAATGAACAGAGCTTGGCATAATACACTATCCCCCAGTTTCACAGACAAGGCTTAAGCCTAGTCCTAGACTAAAATGTAAATCTGAGCTGTTTCAACTGAAAGAAACTTGCACTGACTGATTTTAAAACAGATTTTAAGATGAACACCATTAATGTTTTTTTTTTTCTAAGGCATGTTTATAAAAATTTCTTAAATGTCCTAATTGAACTATGGCTTAATCCTGGTTTAAGATAAGCCCCATCTAGGAAACGGGGCCTATGTTTTTTATTTTTAATCTGCTACCAAACTACCAGTTGTTTGAGAAAAGGGGTAGAGCATTGTTTGCCCTTTGGAATTATTTTTAGGGTCTTATAAGTGTCTTACAGTATCATAACATTAGCAGGTTAGAATATTTATTAGCTGTCTACTGTTTGCTATGCTATATTTGCATATCTGTTTTAATTAATTAGAGTCTTTCCTTCAATTTCATGGCTTTCAGAGAAGATTTTCTATAAAAACACTCTATATTCACTACACACTATCTGACAGCAACAGATCACTACTTGCATATGAAGTATGCAAGTAGGCTTTTTTTTCCCACTTTCAGTAACAATCCCTGGTTAGCTTTTGAGCCAGCACAGTATATATTTAAAATTCTACCAATGTCTTTACTCTTTATCTTATTAGCAGTTAAATTTAGAGTTTTATTTGACCCTCATTTGTGACCTGTTGTTGCTGATCTTTGGTCAATTTTTCTTTGGACTTTTCTAGTTGTTTGCTGTGTGTGCCTGCACTCTGCACATTTTTTTTTTCCGTTAAGGTGGACTTTGCGTCCGCTTGAACCATTTGCGTCAGTTTCCCGTGCTGAAATGAAGGACCATAGTCTGATCAAACGTCACGTCTCTTGGCATTCTGCCACAGGTCAGCTACTGATGACAACACAGCACACTGCCTGTCGTTAAGGTTAATGACTTCTAATCTGCACAAGAGATGCCACAGAATGAGGTCATAGTTTCAATCCAGGTGCACACTACCAGAAAGCTCTGAAAGGTGTCTTTATGTATATATGAATGCATAGGGTTGGTTGAGGTATGAAGATCACCGGTCTGTGTGTTGTCTTTTTTTAGTGCACACTCACACTATTTCAGCTCAATAGCCAGTCATTTCAGCTATGTTGACCCCGGTTAAAAAATAACATTTTCGTAGACCTATAAATGATGTAAAGGCACTCTTTAATCAAGACTGGCTATTGAAGTAAAACATTTTCAGTGACCCACTCATTATAGAGGTCATGATGATGTTTTTTAAGAATATAGGCTGTGTTTTTAGATCAATTTAATCTGAGAAGGTCTTTCTGTAACAGCAAGATGCTAAATATTTATAATCGACCTTGGATATTGAGTTCAAAAGCTTCTTACTGCAAAATAAACTAGGGGTCGACATGTGGCTCAGGGGTATGTTGCGGGCATAGTGTCGATTTCAATGTATTTTCAGTTGATGTGCTATTTTGTTTAGCCTGCTATATAAAATTTAAACGAAATAACTTATGATGGCATATTATTTCCCGTGTTTTTGCATTTAGAGGTGACACCTTATTACCCTCCATGGACCCCTTTCCTGTAATCAAACAAAATCTTAAAGTAATGGCTCTCATTAATGCGGCTCCTGTGTCTGTGGTGCTGGAAGTTGCCAGACTGGTGCCACAACTTAAAGCTAATGTGGTGCTTCGGGGTGTGAGAGCAGCTCTAACACTTTCATGTTTTTATGACGTGGCTTTCCAGTTCCACCCACGTCCTTGCCTCTAATGAGCTAAATTCAGTGTTATTGTCTTGTTTTATAGACAGAGACATGATTTAATGAGATTAATTAAAAGAGAGGCTGGGGTTTTGCTCTGTTTCTTTGTACGCTTGAGAATCAGCCTTTGCTGAAGGCATCAGGAAAACTGTGTGAAATGCGAAATCTCTGACATTATAAAGGAAAGAGGATTACATAAACAAAAGAATGAACCTTCAGCACAAAAGACTGTGATATCACAATTAGAAGAGCGATTATCAAAGAGCCTGTGTCATTACGTCAGACTCAAGGTTCAAGGCCATTCAGGGATGAATTAAGAATGAATGCAGAATGAAGAATTATATTATGTTGAATTAGAATGTAAGGAAATAACATGAAAGTTTTTTGAAACTCGCACATTTTTAAACTTTTAGAAAAGTTAGGAACGTCTTTGGATCTTGCCTTGATGAGACTGATAGACAGATAAGAGAGATTTTGGGGGTAGAACTGTTGAGTAAATCCAATTTAAACAGAATATTATCCATAAATAAATGTAATGAGATAAACAAAAATTAAACATACTGACAAATAAATAGAATGAGATCCACAAATAAATGCGTGCAGCGATCTATAAATGCACAGGACGTGATTCACAAATGTATTTATTTATTTTTTGTGTGTGAATTTAATTCATGTTTGTGAAACTTATTTGTGGATCTCATTCTATTTATTTGTCCATATGTTTAATTTTTGTTCATCTCTTTACATTTATTTGTGGATCATAATCTGTTTATTTGGAGTTACGCAACAATTCTACCCCCATAATAAGACAGATAGATAGATAGACAGATAAAGTTAGATATGGTCAATGTTTATATAAAACTAACCTGAATAAAAACACACTGAGGTTTTTTACCCCCGTACCAACACAACTGTTTACCACACAGTACTTTGGTCAAATGCTTACGTCTTTGTTTACGCACTTTTATTTTCTGGACTGTGATGTGTCAGTTGGACATTGCTAAGCTTGATGTTTGTGTAATCAATGAGATATCAATCATTCATCTGATGGGTCTTATTTCACACTTAGATAGTGCTACTCGTTTGTAAATACAGTCCCACATCGACTGAAACATTTGCTCTTTCATACAGCTCTCTGAAAAGCCAACCTCCAGAACTCATGACCCAAAACAAGGAAATTAAGAGAGAAGGTAGGAAATGACCCCTGAGAGGAGCTGTGCGAGGCCGTACACTCGGTACACTGTGGTTCTCCAGTGGCGCATTGTTGCCTTCCCATGGGCCCGGCAATCACAGTGCTTGAGTGTTCTCCTGTTTTCTCGCTCTTAGCTGCAGAGAAGCAGAGGACAACATGCTAATTGATGCTGTGGGACTGCAAGCGTAGAGGCCTCACGTCCGCAAGCTGGAGTTTACTCTCAGCGCCCCTCCCCAGTATCCCCTCTGACCTCCTCCCTTCACAACAGCCCTTCCCTGTCTCTGCCTGAAGTGCAAGCAGGATATTATCCTTGTGTTTGAGGGAAGCTTTGCACAGTAAGAGACGAGAGCGAGGAGAAAGAGGTCTCTGTGGAGCAAAGGAGAGAAAAAGGGAGCTGCCCTGCTCTCCACAGACCTCCTCTGTGTCTCTGCTTTATCTCTCATTAATGACCGCCTGTGTGAATCGAGGCCGACAGCGCTGGCCTTTGGCTCCATGCCATGCCAGAGACCAAAAACGCAAACAACGCAGCACAAAACTCTCCTAGCTTCCAAGCCGAGATCCTGTTTCACATGGGGAAATGTGCTTTTAGGAGCACAGGTGACTAACAGATGCCCATTCAACTTGCGGTGGAAAACAAGAGCTCAGTTGGAAATGTGGCACCTTTCGGGCTGAGCACTTGAGACTTTAAGGCCCCCTTGTGGTTGTTATGTGTGCCAGTTGCCACCAAGTGTCACTGAACTATTGTTAGAGACAAAGAGGTCTGAAATATGAGGGAAATTAGTCTGTCCCATTCATTTCAGTGGAGGTAGCTAAGTGATTTACAATCTTTAGGAAAGCTGACGGCAAATCTTAAGTAAACTTAGACTGATTCAATGGATTGATTCAACTGAAACCTCCACATCAATTGACAAACGTGTTCTACTTTATCTGTTTCATTCAAAAAAAGAAAACTCAAATCTGTCTATCTATTGATAACCTGTACTGTATATAATATAGTATTGTATTTATTTATTTAGTTATACTTCGCTGATAAACTGAATGGAGAAAATGCTTATTTTTGCTGCTACTGTATGTTGTGTATTTCCAGCATTGACCAGCAGGGGCTAAGTGGAATAGGCTAACTAGAGCATCGACACAAGTAGTTAGCATGCTTACTGCTGTTTTTCCAGCACACATGCTTGTCCTGTTCTGTTTCAAATGTGGAGTGTTTAGTTTTGAAGGGGGTTGAGGTTAGTTTTGCATTTAAATGAAGGTAAATATGGGTGAGGTACATTAAATAAGCAAAACGTCAAAGGCTGTCAAATGTAACCAAGCGCAGAGCTTTTCATTTCTTTACTATAAAGTAAAGCAGGTCAGTAATATTTGGTGGCACAATTTGTCACAATTTCACTGTTTGCACAAATCAGTTTAAATTCATAAAATGTAACTTTACTTAGTCATTGGCGTTAGGAGAATAATTTTAATTATTAAAATTATGTAATAATAATAACATAATAGAATGTATAGAAATGCACATTCAGATAAACATATTGGAGATTCATGCATTATATTTTCATCCATTTGTGTTTAATTTAGTACTATGCTAAATTAAAAATTACCTACTAGCTAATTTCCAAAAAAATAAAAATAAATAATAATAATGAAAATATTGTGTTAAGTGGAATGATTTCATCAATGAAAGGCTGTGCACATGGTCTGATATGTTGCACTGTGATGTGTTTTTGAATTCTGCTCAGTCCTTTATATTTTCATTGTGTTCAATGTAATTCCATAGAAAGGATGCTCCTGAATTTAATTATGTTCCTTTAATCTTTTGTTTTATATAGGCCTATATATATTTGAGTGTTGGCAGACATCATTACATTTTTATCTCTTTCCTTGCCAGATGCTTTTTTTTTTTTAAAGAAATGCTGGTGTTTTGCTCAGAAAATTTAATGAATGTAAGTGCTTTTATTTCAATGCTAATGTTTTCATCTTTAGTTGCAGAAGGGTGCATAAAGTAAATCTTAATGGAAGAAAAAGCCAACTTTACGCTAAACCACAATGGGACCTGATTTTAAAATGTCCCATGCCAGAAACTAATGAGATTGTTTCTAACGTTAAAACTAACAGATGTTCTCTTGGCATCTCAAAAATTTTAATTAGTTTCACTTCTAGCTATAAGCTGTAGAAATGTTCTCAGGGAGTTGAGACTGCAACATAATGTCATGTTGTTATATTAAAGATCCTTTTTTTTTGGATGGATTGTGCTGATGAAACCCGTTCACATCAAAGATAACTATAATGACAGATATAGTTTTAAAAAAAGAGTCATTTTAAATTTAAAACGATTAAAGAGCCAACTATAATATAATATAATATTAAACAGAACATTATCGTGCATTGTTGTGGATGCTGCGAAGCAGTAGTCTTTATAGTTATCTTTCTTGGTGCAATCAAGCCTTAATTCACAGAATACTTCATGTGTGGGTATTATTAGGACAGTGCCTATATACATTCATCTGAGATGCGTGTAGAGACTGTGTGTTAATGACAAATTGATGAAACAGGACTCGTTTTGTCTAGACTGGAAGCATGCAAGCTCTTAGGAGGGTCAGGTGCTGCTGTCGGTCACCTCTTTCTAGGTGGGCTCCAACAGTGTGTATATATGTATGGCAGTCCAGGTGTGCCCAGGTGCGTATGAGAGATATTGACCACCCACAGGGCAGCGGTAAAGCATTCCAGCACTAGACGTCACGTGAGTGAAGTGGTTAAATGAGGAAAGTGCTCTACTGTTCACAGAGAGATTAGGTGCCAGTCACCCTTATCCAACTCTACACAGACACACACATGCATGCATGCACAGATCGCTCGGACCGCCTTCTGATCGCAATCTCCAGGCTTATTTGGCTTTCACATTTTTCTCTTTGACAAATTGTTAGACTCCAGACAGTGTTTCAGCAGAACAGTATTTATAACTGAGACATGATGCAATTCATTAGTGTCATTTAGCTTGAAAATGGTTAGTCTCAGATATTAGAGTGCATTTTTAACATCATAATATGTACAGGATGTGTTTTTAATCTTATGTTCATGATATGTGTTTGAAAATCAAAAAAAAAAAAAAATCTGAATACACTGATTGTTTTGGCGACCCCAATAGCAAAAAGTTTAACATGGCTGGGCTTTTTCATGTGCAAATATTGAGGTAAAATGTATACCAAGTTTCTTAATAAGAAGAAACCTGATGAAACATATTTAATTTGATTTGATTTAGTTAAAATAGTTCCTAGAAAATGTCTTTTATTTATAAGATGCACAAGGCCCATCATACGCTTTGCATCATACGTCTCTGTTAATAATTATTTCTATTTTTTTAGTAGCCTATATGCAGTTTATGTAAATGTATTCATTCTGTGCGAATCCTTTGAGGACATTTGAACTAATTGACGATTTTTTTCTACAGGTTATATCAATAACCTGTCTTTATGATTCAGTGAATTATTCACTTTCAAACACACTGATTCATTCGGCACTGAGACACCTCCGTGTGTTGTTTGTAGTCCCAAAAAGATTCATTTGGCTGTGGCTTTTGGAATTATTTTCATTATCTAAAATGTACGGCATTTTCATCTTGTTATCACACTCTCAGTCATTCTGCTATAGATCCACTCTGATTTTTCTATTTTCCTCTCCCTGAATCATGCTGAATAATAATTCATTTTTTTTGACAAACCTTAATCAAAGCGGATGTACAATAAACATTACAAAGTAATGTTGTTATAAAACCAACGTTACGTATGCTTTGGTATCCAGTACAAGAATTTGCAGCTGTCAAATCTCTTTTATTGATT
>SCHK01242122.1:0-10434 GCA_004124795.1 Poropuntius huangchuchieni
GCAAAATGTGCAGCTCAGTGCATATGCATGACTGTATGAGAACCATGGAAATGTTTCTGTTAGAAAAGATTTGAGCTATTACAGTTGTTAACAATACATCTGTTTCCAAGTAGAAGCAAACTGGTCTCCCTGAAGTGCTAATGCCTCTCTGAGAGTTCATTTTCCTTAATTTACTTCATAATTAACTGTACCTTTTTTTTCATCGTTTCTCTGTTTAGTGATGAAATGTGTGACCCAGGAGGTCTAGAGAAGGATGTAAAGTTTTCTTTAAAATCAATTCTTTCACTCCCTTTCTTGTTGCTTTTGTCCTCTTGACATTAATGTAGACTGGTATCTGAATATATGTGGATATCTAAAGCTTTGCACATTTAGTTCTCGCATGTTCAACGCTCAGATTAGCATGATTGGTGCTTTTTAATAAACCAAACAGCAACATGTTTAGTTGCATATTTTTTACAGTTGTACAGTTTGACACTATGAACATTGCAAACTCAGGGTGGGTGGTCGGTAACTGTGTGGGAAGTCCAGCACTGTAAGATGCTTGGAAAAAGTTATCTCGTTTTTCAAACTCAACTCATTTTCAGGCGTAGGTGAATCAGCGACTATATACACTACTGTTAAAAAATTTGGGTTGGTAAGATTTTTCAGAAAGGTTTTTGAACGAGGTCTTTTATATTCACCAAGGCTTGCTGCTCAAGAAATATTTACATTATTATAAGTGTTGAAAATAGTTGTGCTGCTTAGAGTAAGGTTTATGGAGAACTTGCAGTCATGTCAACCTGTCCACCTCTGACTCCCTCAGGGCCGAGGCAGTATTTAGAGCAGGAAGTTGTAAAAATCACACGGCAGTGCTCTCCAGACAAAAGAGGATCTGCTACTGTGTGCTCAATCGGTGTTCCCACAGTCACCATAGAGGAGAATCTCTTTACAGTCTGTCCCAATTTACCACATCACTCGCAATTCAGAGTCGTTTTTTTACTGTCATTTCCCACCTATTGCCGGGGCTTTACTGCAGACGTCACCCATTGAGTTATTGTCAGACTCAGACAAGGGTGCTGCAGACTGTTAGTCTCTAATGATCTGAGCATCCAAAGTGTTGGAGTTTACACCTCTAAACATGAGGAGATGTGATAGCAGTATGCATGCACCCATATTAAGGATACATTTTACTGTGTGGGCTAATTTTTATTATTTTACAAATACCTTGTTGTTAAAGGCATTCTAAAGTAATGCTACGACATTCCTTACAAATACCAAAAACAGTTTCATCCACATGAAACAGCACACTTTTCCCTGTAGTTTTTATAGGACAGAAATTGCAAATCAGATTGAATGTACAGCATTTAGCTCATTTTCTTGTAAGGGTTATTGTGACACAAGCCAGACGAGGTTAATTTACACTGAGACACAGATTCAGCACCCTTTCAACTAGAGTTCACCTGTAGCAGGTGCAGGTAAAATAAGCCAACACACCTGGATATTCAGCAGGTGCCTTCATTCACAAAACTGTGGCTGTAATTCTGTTCACCTTCTCAACAGCTTAATTCCTAATTTCTAGTGTGGTGTGTTGGAAACAGGACTGTCTGTCCGCTTTTGGCTGTGTGTATGTGGTTTTAAGTAGGATATTCTTAAAAGTCATGACTGTGTCATAATTTTATAGACAACAGTAGCTAGAACTCATTAGCCTTACAGTAAATTTAAACACTACCATTAAAAGGTTTGAGCTTGATTTATGCTCATGAACGCTACATTTATTCAGTCAAAACATACAGTAATATCATGAAATATTATGAAAATGTAAAATAACTATTTTCTGTTGGAATATATTTTAAATTGTAATTTATTTATATGATGGCATGGCTGAATTACCAGCAGCCATTATTCTAGTATTAATCATTCTAACATGCTGATTTTCTGCTCAAGAAACATTTCTTAAAATTATAAATATTGGAAGCTTAATATGTTTTGTGGAAACATTGGTTTTGGTGAATAGATAAATAGAGAAATAGAAATCTTCTGTAACATTATAAATATCTTTACTGCCATTTTGATCAGTTTAATGCATGCTTTCTGAGCCAAAGCCACATTTTTGAACTGTATTTGTATGGATGTATTCGTACATTTTTAAGTGTGGCTTAAGTCTGTTTTGCTGCCACTGTCATATTTTATGCATTAATTCAGGCTTTTCACGTACACACTTGCAGACATTATTTATTAGAGCAAGGTCTGTGAGGCTCAGACACTGCTGTCCACCTGTTGATGTTTTGTCTGGTTACAGGCTGTTTGATTTTAGATTTTCAAGATCATAATTCAGCAGGTTGTGTCTAGGATGGAGTATAATGACAGGAGCTTTGTGTCTGTAAGTTGATAAGTAGTCTTTAAGATTACAGTGCTGTTTGGTCAACAGGTTGGTGTTAAACAATGACAAAAGTGTTGGTGTGAATTACTGAGTCGTGCCGGCTGTAAAGGCTTGAGAATGTTAATGAGTAGAGCATTAATTGTTTTCTGTCCTTCTACAACCTTATTATTATTATTTATCTGGCAAAGAAAAATACAAGAAGTAAAATGTTTCCATAAATATTTTTAATAGTCAAATTTGTCGTATATATTTTTGGAAAGCATATATGTACACAAGTTCATCTACCACAGTGTTCAGGTGCAAAAAAGTCAATAGATGAAAAATGTTTATGAACAAACTTCAAAAGATCACGTATTTTATGAAAGTAAGCAAAACTGTTTTCTATATTATGGGAGGATAAACAACAAAACAGCTCTTCGTGAATGATGATATCTAGATTCTGAATAACTGTACAGATGCATAAATACAACAGCCTTAAACTTTCATAGTACGGACAAAAAAAACTTCAAAATATATTCTTTTGTGTCCCACAGAAGAAAGAAAGTCATACATGTTTAGAATGACATGAGGGTGTGTATATGACCAGTGAATTTTCTCATTTGGGTAAACTATCTTTTTAGCATGCCAAAGACGCTGCTATTCTTTTATCCTGAAGCACTGCCAAAGGTTTTGGGCTGCGTGGCTGTCCTAGCTCCCCCTCTAGGTTTAAGCAGGTGGTCTGGTCTCCAGTGAAGGCAGTGGGGACAGTGGCATCCTGCAGGATGGTGCATTGTCTGGACGGTGGAATAGAGAGCAGGCTGTGGAAGTCCACTGAGCCAGGGGTAGGTCGAGGGAGGGAGGTGCAAAGTGTCCACTGGCCTTGTGGTGGCACTGTAGGGGTTTGTATAACCTGAGAGGCTACCCATGCCCAGATGAGAGTATAGATGAAGGGGCAAACGGGGTAGCAGTGGGTAGGGAAGTCCAGCGGCCGCTTGACTCACCATGAAAGCACACAGGTTTGGGTCCAGTGGATTAGGCCAGTTCAGACTGTGGCGCTGCCTCTTGTCCTTCATCCTCCTGTTCTGGAACCAGACCTATAATGAAACACAGGGATAAATGGTCTTAGTAAAGGACACAGTATGTTGGTGGGATTAGGTAATGGTAGATGTATAATAAAATTTTCAGTTTCAGCAGGGATGGAGATCAGGTGTCTGATTTTATGGTTTCTTGGGTTGACTGTAACCCATAGCCTCATTAGACACACAAACAATCATCTCTTACACTCTTAAAAAAAGGTTCCAAAAGGGGGTTTTCACAGTGATGCCATAGAAGAACCAGTCTTGGTTCCTCAAAGAACTTTTTCTTAAAAGAACCATTTTTTCTTAGTGTGAAAAACATTAAGGAACATCTTTCCGCTGTAAATGACCTTTTTATGGGATGAAAAGATTCCATGGGTGGTAAAGGTTCTTTGTGGAACCACTGATGCCAACAAAGAACCTTTTTTTTTTTTAAGAGTGTAAATTAAATTAAAATTTAAAAAAATGTTATATTGATGACTAACAGAAGTTAGTCTCACATTATTTCAAATGCACTTTAAATGCTGCCTCTAGGTCCTGAGAAGAGTTTGTTGGGCCAGAGGTTGAGTGTGGCATGAAAAGGTCTGCATCGTGAATTACCTTTATTGTGGTTTCGGGCAAGTTTAGCGCTGCCGCCAGTTCGCATCGTCTGGGTCGAGACACGTAACTTTCTTTACAGTATTCTTGCTCAAGACGGGTCAGCTGCTCCCTCGTGAAAGCAGTCCGGTGCCGCCGACTCTGGTCTATCCCATTCAGCAGTGAAATACGAGGGCACTCTTCCTCTCCTTGATCACTATCAGCATGAGCAACAGTAGACACTGGCGACTCCCTGCCCTCTGCTACTGAAAAGTTTACTTCACATTAGGCACTCGTTTACTTTGCGTGTAGCACATTTACAAGCACGTTTTCAATAAGCTCCCAATTTCCTTAATGAACTTGCTACACAGATGTTGATTTTTCACAGTAGGCCTATATACTTGACTTAAATGTGACAACATATCATGTACCAGGAGCATTTTCTAAAAAAAAAAAAAACCTTGTTAATTCCTCCCCCATGCCTACTGTTAAAATATGAATGTTGCAGGCTACTTACGCATTTTATCGTTAATATCCGCGTGCACAATCCAAATATTCCCCAAATGGATTTTCACAAGCTTCTCATACTCCTCAAGACAGTCCCAGACCAGGCCCTCCCCAAAAAAGGAATTCTCTCTCGTCACTGCTTGTCTTCCGAGCCAAGTTCGTTTATGAAGGGAAAGATGAGTTGTTTTTGTAGTCGCTGTCCACCCCCCTCCTCCCTCACCTCTGCATCTTTCAGGTCGTCCCATCTTGTTACTAATGAGAGACGCGCTCTATCCGCTGAGGCGCCGCCGGGGCGCGCGGACAGAGGGAGGTGTTAAATTGTCTTTGGTCTCCGACCGGCCTTTGTACTTTTTTGTTATGGAGAATTAAGATCGACCTCCCTTTGCATACTGTCACAGTGGCTTCCCCGTCGAGATAGGCCAACCCTGATTGTTCCTTGGCGTTTGATGTTTGTATTTTTGGAAGTCAATCATTAGAATCCTAATGTTCCTAAATTGCAGAGGTCTACAGTTTATCATAGAGATGAAAGCGTTTCAGGAGCCGTATAAATATACGTAAGGTAAAGATTTATAAATATAAAAAAATGATAATAATTGGAAAAATGTCAGAATATTCGAGGATCAACTAATTATATAATAAACAAAGAGTTGCCAGACAGAATTTGCTGGCACTGGTTAATGTGATAAACGTCGGACGATATTTTATTAAGTAGCTATAAAGCCTTTTCCCTAGCATATGTTACTGAAAGCTCAAAGGGACAGCTCACCCCCCCCCCCCCCCCCAAAAAAAACAAAAAAAAAAAAAAAAATATTTATGCTTATGTAATTCCATAAATGTATTTCCTCCTCCTGTGTGGAAAAAAAGTGTAGACTATTGTTGTGTAAGTGTATGTCAATGGAGTCCAGTGTTGTATAGGAAAATAATAATTCATACAGGTTTTACAACGACATTAGGATTAATAACTGATACATTTTCTTTCTTTTTTGAGGGGGTGGGGGGTGAACAATCTCTTTAAATTCATCGTTATACAGGAGCTGTCTGGCGCCCAAAGGTGCTGAACTAAGATTGAAACTTTCTTATAGCATATCTATCAGTAGCCTACATATAGCTTAAGTTTATCTCAACAACACGAGCAAGTGCGAGTGAACGTAAGCGAGCCTGCTGAATATTTTTCAGTGTGCTTTATTGATATATTATCATGGTTAATACCCTCTGCTAATCAGAAACGTCATTGATACGTGCTTCAGTGCAGGTACAGACAGGATAAAATGTCATGTGACTGCACGCACGTGGATCATTAAGGGCTTCTGTATTTACCATTGTGGTTTGATTGGACACCCAGGCTTAAATTAAGGTTATATGTCACTCGGACCCTTTTTCTTTTTACAATTATTGATTTATGTTTCATATTTCATATTTCAAGTGGCCTATATTTATGAACATAGGCAGGCCTAGGCCCTTCTGTATTTTAATTCAGTGTGTTCCCGTCCCTGTTTTAGAACATAAGGTTTGTGAATAACATTAATCAAGCTTTTATCATTTCTATTTTATATTTATTTAGCATTTATTTCTATTTATTTAGCATATTTATTTAACATTTTATGTTTATTTAGTTGGTTTCTCATTTCTAGTCACGCAGACGTGGCATATCCCGCATTCAGGCAGTCTATCAAACATATGCTTCATCCGTGGCGCTTCAGCTTGGCCTGATATCAAACTGACTGTTGTATTGTTATACACCAGTCCTTTGATCACTTGTGAGTTAAGGGAAAGGCTCCACCAGGGCTATAGCCTGTACCTGGCTGGAGACTGCCGCAGATATCGCGTAGAGGTGACAGAAATTGTCCTTCCATGAACGGACAAACCTTTGTGTGCCACTTTAAAAACTTTACAATACTATGATTGGCTGACTTAACTTCATATCATCTGCATTGATAATTGTTGAGAACGAAGTGTCTTTTACTGATCAGTACACAATGACCAAGAAATGCACTGTATATGGGCGTGTCCATTTGGGTGCTTCGGATAAAACTGCAGTAGCCTAATCTACATAATCTCTGCAGACACTGCATTTTTTCAAACTCGGTTTATTTGTTTCTCTATTAATTTGCACTTTTGTTCATAGTAGCTACATACAAATAGAGACCTACGTTTTCTTAGCTGTTATTGTGCTTTTGGTATTGTTTTGAAAATACTTTTTTTTTTTTAAGTTTATACAGTAAATTTCGACTGTAGGCCTATATTGTATAATCAATGCTATTTTTTTTCTGATCTTCACTGTAGAAAATAGATTTAATTATGAATGTCCATCTAATGTTTAGATGTCTACTTTAATAGGCTGCGTTTATTTTAAATAAACGAAATATAAAAAAGTAAATGTCTTGTCTCGATCTACTTGGCTGTACAATGAAGGGCAAAAAGTAATTTAAATAAAATGTATTCTTCTTCTTCTTCTTCTTATATGCATAAGAAAACTGTAACACTATAGGCTACTTTTAAGCTGGAAGCATAATGAGCATTGCCGATACGAAACTTATTAAAAAGACCGTTTGGATCATTGTGGAATTATTTAAACATAAAAATTTAATTAAAAAAAATTGCATTCAAATATGAACATAACACGTATTATGATTATTATTATTGACAACATTATCCTGCTCCTTGTGTAGGCTACAGTCTAAATTTCAGTTAAAATCAGGCACACCTGAATCAGCGCATTTTCTTGAACAGCCAGGTGTGCTGGAGCGGAAACTATAATGTGCAGATCACCAGAATTGAGTTTTCTTGCGGTACTACGTTAAAAGTCCACGTGAACGCAAAGCCTTGTGGATCACTGTATATCTGCATTATGAATGCAGCCTAAAGAGAGTTCATACCTCTAAAGCGGTTAAGCAGGCAGGTGATGCTATGAGTCCCGATTTAGGAATATGAACGTGTTATTTTGTACTAAACATCCATATGACTTTGGAACAATTAACCATTTTCAAGAACCGTCACAAAGTAAATTATGCATTTTGGATGAAGAATTTAGCTTCAGAGCAAATTGCTGTACAGATTTAATGTGCCTTTGAGTCCAGCGTTAACACTCCGTTAATAGTTTGTACAGGTGCACCTATGTTCACCACAGTACAGATAGTATAATAAAGTGTGGCTGCCTTGATTTAAACCTCTAAAGGAAGAAGATGAAGAGGAAGAGCAGGGAAAGCAAAAGAACCAGACTGCAAGCAAAGGCACCATGTAACATATCCTCAAATACCTTTAGTTTAGTGTTCTCTACAATATGTTCTTTTTGTCCCTTAAAAGCTAGAAAATCGGTAATAAGACATTCACAAGGTTATCAGAACTTTGTTAGTTATGCATAATTTAATAATTTTTTTTACAAAATGGATTATCCTTTGAAAAACGTAATGCACACGCTGCACATATCAAAATATGTCCTGCACTTCAATTAATTGTTTGAAATAAAAACATTTCAGGATAAGAAATAGATTTTTTTTTTAAAAATGATTACATAAATCATCAGAAAGACATCTTTGTTCCTTATTTAACCCCTAAAGATTCATAGCAGTGCCTTAAAGGCATAGTTCACCCAAAATTGAAATCATTCAATTCATCATTTATTCAGAAGTTCTTGGTAAAACTTTTCTCACTAACTAGTTGCTTATTAGCATTACTAGCATATTGGCTGTTTATTAGTACTCATAAAGCATAATAATGCTTTACATTTGCATTACATTTAGTCATTAGCAGACACTTTTATACAGAGCGATTTATAAACGAGGAGCTTTATAAGTACTTATATTTTAAATCCCTTAATCCACCCAATAGTTGAACTTAACAACTAATTTACTAACTACTAACAGCAAATCAGGACTTTATTGAGGCAGAAGACATAGTTAACTAAAGTGTGACCAAGTTTTTTCTTTTGTTGAGCACAAAAAAATAATGTTGGTATTGGTAACCACTCAGTTGACGGTAGCTATTGACTTCCATAGTATCTTTTTCCACACTATGGAAGGCTACCATCAATTGTTTGGTTACCAGCATTCTTTAAAATACCTTATTTTGTGCTCAACAGATGAAAGAAACTCATATAGGTTAGAACAACATGAGGGTAAATGATGACAGAATTTTCATTTTGGGGTGAACTGTCCCTTTAAGTGTACATATTACTGAACTAAGATACTTAATATTCATCTTTTAAGGGTACTTAAAGTGACAGTCTGTTTTATCTGTATTCTATGGTACATATTCTGCACATTGTTTGACTGTAGAATTAAAAAAGTGTTTTCAAAAGCACTTCAATTTCTTCATAGACACTGTATATTTATAAGTGTGCTGCAGTAATTGCAAGCTGTTATTTTTGTATTATTTTTTGTATTGTAGCATTTTTTCGCAATGAAAGAATAATGATAAAGATGACAAAGCTTATGTTTTCCTACTTTACGTGTATTAATCTGAATAAAGTCACAATTGCCATTAAGATCAGTCATTATCTGAAAGCTGTGAGAGTTTTATTGTTTAAGAAACTGTGTGGATGAACGTGATTTTATGATACGTTATCTAATGTATTTAGGCATTTTAGAAGCAAATTAAGAGCAGTAGTCATATATTTATATATTTACATATATATTATTCATATATTTACATTTTTTTGGAAACCAAGCAATCTGCGCAGAAGTCCAAGGTCGTGGTGCTTTTCAGAAGGGCTGCGAGTTCACCTTGCATAATTGCATTTAAGACTGAACATTTAGATAATCTGAATCAAAATTGTTTAATATTTTCCTATCCTCTCTTTTTTTTCCACAGAATCAGTCTTTTTCTACCTTACCACAGTAATTTGAGGCCCATATCCCACCAGCCCTGCAGAAATTGGCTTCCATGAATTATTACTGAATGCAAATTCTTTCTGGTCATAACAGCAGAGGTAACTTCTCCCATCTTTCCCGCTATTCTTCCTTACTGTCTCTTTTTCTGTCTACCATTTTTACTATACTGAAACTTATAGGTCTCTGTACAGAGATTGTTTCAGTGCGACATTATAAATACAGAAAGTCTATTTAATTTATTTGTAAGGTGAATTTTTCACAGCTTTCACTGTACTTTGATCAGTTGCATAGGGATATGTTTTTACACACAGCCTGGTGTTCTGTAATTCACATATATATATGTCATTATCAAAAACTCAGGGACTATTCTGATTTAATTGGGATGAAGCATACATTGTCCTCACATCATCACACTGTTCTTTCAATATTTCCTTGATATTTGTCATGTCTCCTTGATAATAATGCTATAAAAAACTTTTGGTCTATGCATTTAGCATAAAAATAATTTTTATTATTTTGATTTCATCCCTTCTGGATCGGTGAATATATTAACCCTGAATATTCTGGATAGCGATATACCTCAAACCAATTGGCCTTTAAGATAGAGATGCATACAGTATCTGGTTAATTTTAATTGTTAAAGATGAATACCTTGACATTTGTTTTTGTAACTCATTGTTTAAAACTATTATGTGTTTGGGTTTTAAAACGTCACTATCGATTTTTCCAGTTCCTCGCGCATTCTCAAGCAGAAGAAACATCCAAGTAAAGGCGCCTCTGAACAGATTGAGGGATGCGGTGGTCATAATAGGAATGCATAATTAACTGGATGGAATTCTTGGTGGGAGCTCAGTTTTAAACTGTCTGCCTATAGTAGCCATCAGTGGTGTTGCTAGGACACAAAAATACCAGTAATTGGCGATATAATTCTTTCTGTTCACTACAGAATTTCCAGTTTTGTTGTCATCATTGAATTTGATTTGTAGGTGAATGTAACATTTATGCACGTTCAGACTTTTTAACATAGTGTTTTTACAATGATATTCCGGAAATTGAAACTATAAATGTAAAAGTAATTAAATGTTATATCAATTATTATTATTATTAT
>SCHK01242139.1:3756-22940 GCA_004124795.1 Poropuntius huangchuchieni
TTATGAAAATCATGGCCATTCAAATAAAGGATTGGCTGAGAGGTTGCAATATTCAGTATCGCCACAGGAACCATTTCACCGCTTGTGTCACTTCACTTGCAGCATTTCTCACTGCGAGTGTCATAGCGGATGACCAAACCCACTATAATTTTACGAATGCTACTTTTGTTGTGTCACTGAATGTAGTTTTAAGATTTTGTTCAGGTGAGAATGTAATTGTAGTTTTCAGAGATGTGAGCTTCAAGGCATCAGCAGTCATTCAGCATGTACACACACAAGAGGGTTTTTTAAGACACTCCTTTGTTGTTTTTATTTATTTACCTGCTTGTGGCATCGAACTGTCGTATAAAAGCAATATCACACTGGTAGTTGTGCAATATGCCTGACAGGGATGTGGGAAGTTTTGAAAAGTTTTTGGGAAGTTACGCTGATGTGGGCTCTGTAGCCGACTACTACCTGACAGTCTATGCTACATTACATCATCAAAGTGTGGACTCGGAGGAGCTTAAGGTGCCATTTGGGACAGAGCCAGTTAGGCCTCTTGCATTTTCAGTTTCAGTTTGGGCAGATAAAATAAATCTTTACACAGCTGAAAGATAAAACCTTAAGACTGTGTCACTACAAAAGCAACTATAAGGCAAAACTTGTTAAAAAATGATACATTTACAATCATAGCTCCTGGAGGTGTTTGGAGATATCAAGCTGTTATTTTGTGTTGCTTTCAGATGTAGATTCCAACTTGATGTCTTCCAACAGTACAGCATTTTATTGTCATACAATTAGAGGATGGCATATGAGATGTAAAAATGGTAGTATAGCCTAATTTTTTTTTTTATTTTTTATTTTTTTGTAGATGTTTAATTAGAGAAGTAATTACTTACAGTGTAACTTTTAACTGTCTCTGTACATGGTTTTAAATGGGTTTAATTATGAAATGTAGGGAGGTTATCATAAATCAGTAGTGTGTAATGGTGGTCCTAAGGAGGGCCACTGTCCTGCAGAGCCCAATTAAACACACCTGAACCAGCTAATCAAGATCTTACTAGGCAAATTGGAAACTTCCAGACAGATGTGTTGAAGCAAGCAAGCTCTACAGGACAGTGGCCCTCCAGGACTGAATTGGACATACCTGTATTTCCATATTCCACTATATGATATGTAGTGCATTGTAAAGATAGAATATTTTCTCATTCAGTTTTCTGACCAATAAGTTTATATTTGGCCTCCAATTAACATTTTAAATTTGTCTTCCAGTTAAACTCATGTTTCTTTTATGAACTGACATGTTATAGAATTTAACACAAACTGAGTGAACCTTTATCATCTATACTGTAATTATCCTTCTATATTACACTTAAAAGCTGTTGAGCTAATGCTGTGCCCTTACTCTTGCATTTCTTTTGACCACTTGAAACATAAATCATTATTATATTATATCATTATTATAAACATACTGTATATACGATAAAGGAGTTTGGAAAATGGATGAATTGATTTAGATTTTGAACAGCAACATATATTTAATTGATCTAAGATGTATAAAAAGAGATTTGTTTACAGAAATGTGTTTAATAGGGCAATTTGAGGAGCTTGTGAGCATGTGTTGCCTCTGTAAGGGTGACCCAGAGGAACAACAGTCTCTGAGAGAAAATCTAATGACATGGATAAAAAACAGCATATTATTATTATTAAACTGAAAACCGCCATTTTAATTCCAGCAGTGCCATATGTTGCTATATTTTCTGCATAGTGATAGCAGGAAAATTATGCTGCATCACAAAAAAATGTGATTGTTTACTGATTGTGTATTCTTTCTTTCTCATGGCTTCCTTTTTCAAATGTCATACAGCTGATGTTCATAGGAAAGTCAGGGTTTGTTGGCTTACGCCCGTATTTCTGAGCATTAAACCAGACCATGTTTTGTTGAATTTCATAAAGAGACATAATCAAGACACTAAACACAATATGTGATGCTTTTTACAGTTATTCAAAGAACATCCAATCTCTCCACTAGTGTTGAGTAGAGTGACATGTAAAAAAAATAGAGGAAGTTCTTAGCCCAAACAGCAGAGAAGCGCAGTAATCCCATCTTCCCCACTGAAGGGTGTGGTGCTCACTATCGTAGCAGCAGAGAGCTCCATCCACCAATCCTCTCTTTCTCTCAGGCACCAGTGCTTCATATAGTCTCTGTGCTCTGGACCACATGCAGGGCAACCTGTCAATACTATCAGCACTGGCAGATTCTGCCTGTAGACCAGTCAAAGGCTGAGTCTGGCTGACTGGGAGCGGGAGAGGAGCTAGGTTGCCTGTTACCGCCAGGCTAATATCGACTTGGCGGAGCGGTATGGAGGAAATGAGGGCTTGGAGAATTGGACATGTTAAAGTTGGAAAGTTTAAGAGAAAACTTTTGCCTAAGCACACTATACAGTACACTATTTGGTGGGTTTAGCATATCAGTGTTACAATTCAGCGAGCGTATCAGTTGTGGATATGTTTTCCCAAAAGAGTGAATGCATTTGTTTATATATTTAAATGAGTATTGGAAGCAGTTTGCAATGGATTTATTGTTGTTGACATTTTTGTTTGCTGTTAACCTCACTGTATCTGCGGGCTTCAGGAGGAAGCTATTGACATGCATTGCCTGGTCTTTACATCCAAGAATGCAAAATGATCTCCATTAGCATTCACCCTCAGAAACTAATTGGCTAATTAATGCCAATCCAACCCGTTTTGTATGTTGCAATTTACTGTGCAATGGCATTTAGTGACTGATTTTAGTTGAGCCTTGTCAAGTGCCCTCACCTCTTCCGGCCAACTGGATTGCATTCAGAATCATTTCTAATTGGCTGACTTGTAATAGCATTTTTTGCCTTCCAGGGGTGATGGTAATTAATATTTATTCCAGAGTTATTTTAAAATGTACATTTAGTATTTTATTAATACATTTAAAACAGTACCTGAACTGTCATTGGCTGCATTGTTGGGCACTTTTTGTACCACAACCTTTTTCTCCTTTCTCTATGTGCAGACAGAGATATTTGGGCTTATTTTCCCAAGACTCCTTGAAAAGCCTCACTGCCATCCTCTCTACACTAATAGGCCCCTTCCTGGGTCCTTCTGAAGCCATTTTGTCCAGATGAGACAAAGCTTTAGCAGCCTTTCTGTTTGTTCACTTGAATTTTCTGGCACATCCACATAGAAATAACAGAAAAAAAATAATAACTTCAACAATGTAGTTCAGTTGTGAACATTAAGGACACTCATTCTTCACTGACCTTCTCCTGCCACCATGCAAAAACAAATTAAGCTTCAGTTGTTTCAGTTGTCTGTGAGAGTTGTGTATTGATTTTTGGCCAATCCTCTGTGGGACTTTAGAGTTGTGAAGCAATGAAGTGAAAAGCTTTGCTCAGACAAAGTAAAAAACTTCTCTGCACAAAACAAAACAATCAACTGTTTAGAGATCATGTGTATTGTCTTTATGTGTATACAATTATTAGGTCATGACAATATTGAAAATATAGACATTTATCCTGAGTTATAAAGGCTTCATAAAGTGCATGGACAGTTTGATATAGTTTTACATTGTTTCAGTAGTCTCAGTTGCAGACAGCACACCCACGGACCACCCACAGTCTCTGACCGCCTGATGCATATTGCGCATAAAAATGACAAGAGCTGTCTGAAATCACCAAATCCAATCTGAACGGCTGGTGCTATTCATTCCGGTGTGCTCCAGTCAGCCAGGAAATAAAGTTTACAAAGTACATGGCTTATACAAGAGCATGTTTGAGACAATAATAATCCATGGAAATTTGCCATAGTGCCAGGTATTTGAAAGTTCTGTTGGAGTCACGTAACAATTTAACAAACTTATTTCTATATACATTTTCTGTTTGTTTTTCTGAGTTGTCTGATACATTTCTGAGAAATTGTGTTTACAAAGTATTCACAAAACAGCTACTCTGGTGTTGTCTGTAGGTCTACAGCCGGTCATGGGCATAATTGGAACAAGCTTTTTACACTTATCTATTTTGGTTTCAACTACTCCACATAAACCCACTTCTAAAATTGCTCTAAACTTGTAGTACTCAGCCTTTTTGACTCCAAGTCCTCCCCATTGTCAAAGACAATGTATGAAGGCCCCCTAAGATATGATAAACATCAGTTTTTTCAGCTTTTTATTTACATAAAGGAGGAGTGAAAACAAACAAACAAACATTCTTCTTCTTTTTTTAATTTACTCACACATAGCTATTAAATTACTTCTCGACGTCTAGAAACTACAAAGTGCACCAGACTTTATGCTGATGATTTAATTTGGAAAAAGTTTAGCTTAAATGGGAATCCTTTTGCTAAACCATCTGTGTCATGTTCTGAACACAAATGAGCTTTTGTTTGAAAACACATGAAAGGTTTTTTTTAGCAAAATACAGAATTGTTTTTGGTTTTCTTTTGTAATTCATCATAAACTCCTAATCACTCTTAATCACTCATGATATACTCTAATTTATCTTCTTTCTCTATCTTTCTACAAGCAAAAGTTGGCCTTCTTCTCTGCACATCACTACCTACTGGATCACAGTAGGCTACACTATTATGCACCCCAAAGTATTTTATTTGAACCTTAACTCCTCTATACCCTTTAGAGTCCAGGCTGCGTCCTATCCCTGTTGGTGCACCAAAGCAGATGAGTGATTCTTGGAGTTTGAACACCCAGAGGACTTACAAGCCACATGTGTACATGGGGGTTAACATTACAGTTTTCTCCCAGAATTGCTCTGTTGTTAGCATTCATCATATAAATTGGCAGGGACAACATTTTTGCCCAATTTTGTCAGGTATCACAATAACCAGGCATCAGATTGATATCCAGGGGTCAAATAGACCAGGGGACAAACAATGACAGCTCGCTATAAACCTGACATGTTTTTCTGGGTCTCATTTGGTTGTCAGTGTTTAGCTACAAGGCCTAATGACATAGTTGCTATGACAATCATTGTGTCTAGTGGTTTATTGAATTGACGTGGTAAATACTGGCATGTACCTCTAGTAAATGACAATAATTATATTTGTTTTTAAAGAAATGGGGGCTCGTTATAAACCAGAGTCACAAAATATGATGAAAAATCCCTGGAATATAAATTGAGAAATCAGTGTGTTCCCTATTCTACTCTTCCTCTCTCATTAATTAATATTACGCACAAGCTGCCACTGATGAGGACCTGGTAATGAGGAGAGCGAGGTAATGACACTTCATCATCTCTTGTAAATCCCTTGACTTGATGGATTTGATGCTGGCTAAGCTATTCAATGGTGCAGCCTGCAGAGTGCCCTGTACTACAACATCCTGCTCTTTTGTAGCAAATGACGACTATGTAGCGTCACTCATTATCAGTGATGACTTCTGTTCACTTGTTGTCTTACTCTTGGGATATTTAACCCACTGATGCATGCTGTCTACATGCTGTCTCAAAGGTCTTTTAAAGTGATTTTAACCATTTGTCCACTATCTACGATGGCCTTTGTCCTGTTGTCAGTTTAAATAAAATATCATTATACATACATACATAACTATGTTATTAAATTAATATTATTGTTCCTGCAGTACTTCAGTAATGTACTAATGCAATGTAATGCTCATTTTAATAATAGTAATGTTTATTAAGCAATACAATGAATCTATATTGAGGCAACAGTTGTTAAAAATTGTCTCACAAAATCACATACTGAATTTGTAAAATATTTAAATCCATCTGTATGGACTGCTTGCTCCCAGATTCATGACATACTTTTGATTTTAAATAATCTGACTCATTTGGGTTTACAAAATGCCCTAGTTGCCGAGTTCCTGAAAAAGCACTTAACACAAGTGTCTAAGGAGATTTACATTTTTTTCAAGAAAAGAAAATAAAAATTCTGAACATTTACCATGTAGAGCGTCTTCCGCATTCAGCGGAACATTAAGTTTTCAAAGCTATAATCCAGGCCTCAGCAAGCACATTACAGTTTCTCCTCTGACGGAGGTGTAGCAGATCACCACAAATCAGCTTTAACCACAAATGACAGGGGGTTGAAGAAGACTAGTTAAAGATGTCAGTGCTCTAAACAACTGCACCCTTCAAACACTGCAGTGCTACAGTGTGTGGAAGTCAAGAGAACGAAAGAGCCCATGATGCATTAAACATCTAAAAATGAAATCTGAAGTATTTCACCATGTGTATCTAAAATGTATAGATAGTAAAACAGTTAAGTGATAACAAATAAAACATAATAGTTTACTGACATATGTAAAATCTGTGAATTCTTTGCATGTAGGTGTGCTTAACATTGAAAGAGTTCTGACAAGTTCTGTAATTCATTCAGATATGGTTGATCTCCCTTGTCCACTTTTATTCTGAAATGTAAGTGCACTTTCAAAGGTCAGGNTTTCTGTAATTCATTTAGATATGGTTGATCTCCCTTGTTCACTTTTATTCTGAAATGTAAGTGCACTTTCAAAGGTCAGGACAACAATTGACAAAGTCCTGGTGATTTGAATATCTAGTGGCGTTTAAACACCTTTTAGATTGAATGGAAGTCAATGCAATGTTTAAGACTGACATTTCTCATTTGATTTAACAGTTGCTCTGGGGGAGACGCCAAGTGGGCTGCGCAGACCTATAGCGCCTGCTCAAGGTGAAATACCTCTGTATTTCAATAAGCTAGCGCAATCATTTCCTTCATTAAAGGATAGATGTGGGATCAGAGTTCAAAGTCTGCCTTTTAAAAGTACTGCAGGGCTATAAATTGCAAATTGATTTGGACATGAAGCTGTAGAATTTAATAACTGGAATGTAAAATAGCCTTTAAGCAAAGCAATTAGACAGCAAAAAGCAGCCATGCCCTGTCAGTTTCTGAGGACAAGATCTGGTGGCTTTTAGCCCCAGGAGAATCCCCGTGTTTTTCTAAAGCGCAGGTGTAAGTGAATATGTGTGTGTTTGTGTCTGTGAGGATGGACAGCCATACACAGGTGAGGTCATCCACTCTTTTACCCTCACAGCCGATGTCTTTATCCTCCTGCCCTCTGGTGCCTCTTCAGAGCTGAGGAGGCAGGTGCACACAACTAGAAGAAGCCATCCAAAGCAGGTGTTATAGGTGCTCCAAAGGCCAGCTGGGAATGCGCTATTATAAACTACTTTGTTTTATCCAAAATAGTAATACAGTTGATGACTCATATTATATAGGTTATATAATGCAATAACATGAGTCAGCATATGAGCAACTGTATTAAAAGCCTATTGCAAACGCTGGCCTGCATAATCAGCCCTCCCTACCCACGCTTTTTTTATTTTCATTTTCATTATGGTGTTTGTCTTGATGCATCTTCTTTCTTCCTCATTCTCAACAACTGGCTTACATTCCTGAACAGGGAAAACAAAACTGTGTGGCTCAGTGCATTTTTGTGTGCAATTAATGAAAAACTGACGTTAAGGAAAAGCATAAATAATTTTTAAATTTACATGAAATATACGCAATGGCTATATTTAAAGCTGTTAACACAGCTGACATATTTATTTAGTTTAGTTCTCAATGAGTGACACACCATCGCAGGATAAAATCGATTAGCATTTCGTTTCCAAAGACTGTATATTCTGTGTTTTGTTTAGTAACGTTAACCAGTTCTAATGTCTGTAAAACATAAAATACTTTAATAGACTTCTGGTTTGAACAACTGATTCACTGTAATCATACATTGCTAAGCGCTCTCATGGTGTGATGCCGCCTCTCAGAGATTTTCTCTATTCAAAACCAGTAAGGCATGTAATGATCTCACAACATGAGACTTATTTCTTTGGCTTCCATATTAAAGCCCCATAGAACTGCAGCCAATCAAATAGAATCACAAACGCTGGCATGTGATGTCCATGTGAGGCTGGAAAAATCATTTTTCTACATAATAAAGGTGGGCCTGATTCTATTGTCAAAGGAAGCAATTTATTTAAGTAATGGCATAAAGACTCAACACTTTTGAAAAGGTTATTTGAGTGGCACCACTAAGGATTTCATTAGGAATTTAAAGCACATTCACAAACATCTTAAAATATATAGTGCGTGATTCTTTAATGCATCATGCTGTACACTTCTTCAAGTTCACATGCCTCCATCTAGACGTAGATAGATTTGAATCTAAAGCTAGTGCACTGTGTTGCACATACGTAATAAAATTCACTTTTGTACAGACTTCCAATACATAAGGGTCTCAAGGTCGACTTTTGATTTATGATCATGAAAGCTTTGTAGACATGACATATTGATATGATACTTCACAAGCATTAGTTCAGCTTTTTAGTGGGGTTTTACCCCTGTGTTCCAGCTCAGAAAGTATCTTCAAAGCTTCACAATCATTTAGTTAAAAGGTGCACCTCACCTCATGGGAGTTTACATGTTATGACCATATATAATAATTTTATAGTGCATTCACGTCATGTTTCAATGATCATAATCAGGATGAGAACTGAGTGATTGTCTTCAAAGCTATTCACATCAGATTTTAAATTGAAATTAAAATGTACCAAACATGAACGTGTTTGGATTTGTTGTTGAATAGAGCAAATTATTTACGGCACACATTCAAATTTGCATGCAAATTTATCACAGTTAGTGCCATCCAAAATATAGCAATAACCAAAAATGATTGAAATTACAAGTTCAAAGAAGATGTTAATGGTTTTTACAAGCCAGAAACTTGTAATTTCTGACATGAGGTGAACATGATGTTCTTGTTCAATCATGGCTGACTGAGAAATATCCGGAGAAAGTCTACAGTGAAATCAGTTTTTTTTTTTTTTTTTCATCATTATCAAATTCAAAACGACGGATACTCCACTAGTTGCTTATTTTTTTTACTTTTTAAGGTTTTCCTATTTCTGGTAATAAATGGACAGTTTAAAGATAAAGAGTAAGACAGATACCAAGAGAGGACAGGTAATGTCCACCTATGTGGTTTTGTCTTTCTATTTAGAGTGGGTTACGGGCTGGCGCACATTCATCACTTTTGGCAATAACTCTGAGGATGCCATGTTCTTCTTCACCGGTAAAGGCAGGCGCACCTGTTTAATTCCCAATGGGAAATGGAGAATTTAGATATTATACAGTAGCAAGTGGAGATGTGTTTCTCAGCTGCGCAGAACAGTCAGGTTGATTGATGACTAGCGACAGGCTAGCAACGGGGGTCAGTTATGAACACATATAAATGCACAATTACGTCTCTTAGCCTGAGTTTAGATCCATACCATTTTCTTTCATCTGTGAGATGTCTATTCCCGCAGGGACCAAGAGTGACTCAGTCTTCGTTAATTGCTGAAACTTTGATCTTTTCACCACCAGTTTTACATGCAAAGATGACATCAGAAGAGACATGCTGGGTAAAAAGGGAAAGCAAAGAAAAGAATAAAAGAACTACAATGAGCAGATGCACAGTACCACCTAATGGAAAAATGAATACATCATTAATGAGATATTTTCACCTTGATAGCTGAATTAATTAATTGCGTCGCATGCTTGACTGTGTAGATAAGCTGCTATTTGGTCAAATATGTACAAGCTCATATCCCTTGGAAAAACTGTCGTATCTCTATGGCATGACCTTTGTATATGTTAGTCTAATTTGAATGCATGGGCATTTTCTACAGTGTATCTTAAAACTTAAAACAAAATATATAGTTACTTTATTTTACCTGAAGTCATCCTTATCACTGCGAACGCATTCCAATACGTTCATTCATTTAAAACAAAATTATATTTTCACACTAAATTGTATTCTAAGTATTAACATAGTTTAAAGGCAATATGTCATAAATTGTCTCTTTTTTTCGATTTCAGGAACATGATGCAAATGTTGCAGCCTTGCTGGTTGGTGGTCTCATTGGACTCTCAGAGTCGGGCAGCTACGTGCTGTGGTTGTCATGAGTGCAGTGAAGAGAAAATAAGACCATGTTTACCTTATTCTGCACCCCCCTATTGTCTACCTCAACTCACAGTGGGTTGGATCAGTGGGGATATGGATCTTTCGGATGAGAGATGCCAAACTAATCTTGAATGTGAAGACAAAAAGGGAGGGTGAGGGACAAAGGTCACGAAAGGGGCACTGGTCGCCAGTCCTGACAACAGTATTGCCTTGAGAGAATGAAATTGAAAGTGAAAAGCTCAGTGTTGGACTGTTCTCCAGCTTGTGTGCACACGCGGAAAAAAACATTTTCAACCACCCATCCCTATTAAACCTTTGAATGATTCATTAGATTTAGCCACTACCTGAAGCCTTTTGCTAAGAGACGAATAAAAGCTTCAATGACTGCCTGATTATTAGACATCAAACAGAGGAGTGGGAATGCACTGGACTGAGCTGGAAGGGTTCTTATTGGAATTGTGTGAAGCTTGGCATCTTGAGACAGCTTTTGAGGAGACATGTGTAAGCCCTCCTTGTAGCACAAAAGCTTTGCTCTATGCATTTGAAAGCAATAAAAATGGAAGTGTTTGCATCTTGGCCTTTTATATTGTTACAGTGGCAAATGCCAGAGCCTCTCAGCAAGCCTTTGAGCTTCTGGAGCAGAGGTCGGAGCTTTGATCCCTTGAGGATGAGTATTTGCCAGAACAAAACATTTCTATTGAGATCCGTTGTGGACGTTATCGACTTAGGGTTTCTCAATGGTTAAAGAAGATGCAAATGGTCAGACCTTCCTTAGGGAGACAGTATGTTGGGTGTGACCCCGTATAATGGTCCTTTCAGCAATGGACTAAAGGATAAGGCTCACGAACAATAGAATGTAATGAGTCCTGAGAGTATGTGTAGATCTAATCAATGGCATTTAAAGGGATACTTCACCCAAAAATGAAAATTCTGGTAGTTTTCTGTCCCGTCATACAGTGAGAGACTTATAGTAGCAGAGTCAAATGAAGGTTTTATATCCAGTAGCTGTTCTTCTCCTCCGGAGTTTTGAATCAGTTTTGTGTTGTATGCATTTGTTGACTCAAATGTTCCAATCTCCACCTAGATATAAAAGCTGCTGTTGGTTAATAAAGATTTTATGTGTGAACTTACGGCTTAACTTGACTCTTGTTGTATCAAAAAGTGATAAGAAGTTTAGGTTTATAGACGTCGCCATCTTTGATATAACTTTGGTAACAGTTGCAGTTACAGTTTGATTCTCATTGCATGCTCATACAGACAGGGTTCATACAGTAAATGTGGTTGTCAACCAGAAAATCTAAGATGAACATTGCCATAGAATGCTGTAGTAATCATTTAATTTTTAGGTCAAACCAGAAGTTAGCATCACTTTGGTTTCTTCGACATAAAGCCAGTAGGATTTTTCATTTTTTATTTATTTTTTTTCATTTGGCTTTTGGATTATTAAAGAAAATAGGCTCTGTGATCTCTTTTGGATAGTTTTCTTTGTGGTTTTTAAAATTCATATCATTGTGTAACATTTACGCTATATATTATATATAAACTCCATAATTGTTTGCAACCTATTGACTTGAAACTGGTTTGACAATGAAACCAGCAAAATAGGAACTAATTTCTGGGTTTTTGGATTCATTCATGGAGCACTCTGTCTGTCTGATGCATTATGTCTCCATATTGACAAAAGACTACACATACTGTAGGCATATCTCACACTGTCTCTATATGAGAAATGTTATATATGTGTGTATCTTCAGTATTTACATCAGAGACAGTAGGCAGCATTCATCTTCTCCCTCCATCTACTTACAGCTGAGCAAATTAATTTCCTTTGGGAAATTAAGCACTTCTGTGCCATATAAAGTCACCGTCCCCCCCCCACACACACACAGTTACTGAATTACTCAGTCCAGCATCGCTTACTGTACTTGCTTGCAGAGTTAGACTTATGTATTTTCTTAGATATCAAATTATGGACAGTTTACTTGTGGTGTTTTGGGGCAATGGGAAAGGCATTTTGATCTCCTAATGCAGTCAGAACAACTTCTTTATTTTCATAATGATAACTGAAAACCATGATGTAGGATGGGAAAGTAGTTTTCAGACTGAACAGGGTTCAAATATACACAGTAGTATATGTTATACATAAAATTTAATCAAAGATTGTATTGTAATGAATATAAATCACTTTGAGATTATGCAATCATACAACAGTTTTATGTTCCTCATTTACATCCTCTATACCATGTTGCTTTTGACTTCAGAGCTATCAGTACATTGAATTACCAAGTGTGTTCACATTACGGTGACACTAAAAAAGGAAGATAAGGTGACACACTTTTCAGACACAATGTAAACTTCAAGAGATTGTTGCGTAAAAACGCTAATGGCCTTGGCTTGTGTAATGTAACTCAATTTTGGTGACTTGGTTCAATAAACATCTTGGCTAATTAGAATATCATGTCATTGTGTATATTTTAATTGCATTGAGAACTTTAAAGTCACGCATAATACTCTCCTAGTGTGCCTCCATCTATTAAGTCTCAAAAAAACGATGCTATTTTTAATCAAATTACAGTGATCAAGTTATGCCCACACACACACACACACACACACATGCACACTTACCTTAATCAGGGAAGTGTTAATTGCAAAATTGAATGATTGTTTTCATGAGTCACCTCTTAGTTGAGATCTCATTAGTGGTAACTGGGCGTGTCAGTTTAATATTGTCTGCAATATTCTGCAGCTCCAAAGTGATGTCAGATCCCCAAATGTAAATTAAAAATAAATATGACATATTACATCTCTTAGTTCAGTTCAGCCCGATGCCTGTCATTCAAAGCTTATTTCTTATTCATTATGCATATTTGCTTTATTAATGTATCTGGTTTCTGTAGCAAGTTGTTAATTAGACCCTCTTCCAAATTGCACTTCTTTTCTTTGCCAACCTCTAATTTGTAGTGAATTCCTCTTCACACAAAAAGTGATGTTTGCACATATCTCTTTGATGTTATTGGCAAAGAGAAGCAACAGACACATTGAGAACCCTCACGCCATCTGTCATGCTTGTTGTACAGAAGATTTCTTATTAAATAAATGCACTCAATATCACAGATGTATCGTTTATGAAACATTATTTGTTTCCACAACACTCAACTTTCTCTCCAATTTATTTCTCTTTCTCTCTAGTCTGGGATTTATGGCTGCACTTTTGAAAATAGCCGTTAGCCTCTTAACAAAAACTTCTTTTGCCATGGTAATTCAGTTTAGCTTAGTTTGATGGGGATAACAGAAAAGGCTTTTGAAGATAATTTTATATATATTATTTATTTATTTATTTTCCCTGTTTCTGCTCTTATCAGTTAAATTTTTTAGAATTCAATGAATGATGATTATTTACAAATTTAAGTTAATTACAGTATAACAGTATAGACTATCATTTTGGTTGCATGCACGTGTTTGCAAAGTCATTTCACATTAGCTTTTATTTTGAGAAGTTTGAGAGAAAAAAAGAGCAATATATTTTGTGAAAATAATTGGTTAATATTTGCATTAATAGTTTTGGAAAAAGCTGTATGCCTTTTAAGGCATTAGCATGAACAACTGATTCTGTGATCTTTTCTGTGTCTTCATTTAGCTGATGTATACTTGCTCAGAATATTTTTTCAACTTCATTACATGAAGCTTCTGTAATCAGTAGCGGACAATAATAGTGGTGATAGAAGCACAAAATCACAGAGAGTAAAGCAACTTCCATTCTCCAGCTGAAGAATTCATAATCAGTCTTTAACCTTCACAACAGGTTTCTCAGCACCTCGTTTGCATTCGACTTTGGGCTGTGATGCTTGCAGGCCATCAGCTCAACTCCTGGTGTGTTGTATATGGCAGCATGCGATATAATGTAATGTTCTTTTGTTTGTTTTCCAGATTTGATGCCCTTAGATTCTCACAGTGTGATAGTATTCGTCAGTAGGAGGGAGTCGGCTGCCTTGCAGAGAACTGCAGTGCTTGTTTGCAGTCATGCTCGAGCAGTAATAATTCTCATGGTGCCAGACCTTTAAAACAAAGAGACAGAAAGTGAACAGTCACTTGGTGAAGCGGGAGTGACTCAAACGGGTGAACTGATTTTGTCTTGCTAGAGTAAACAGTTTGTCCCTTGGGAGGTGGTACATAAATCGGCAGCATACTAGAATGATGAATAACAGCTATGGCAGATCCATAATACAATGCTCCGTGATTCCTGCACTGGTCAAATTACTGTAACAAGACACAAAAGTTTTGCACTTCTGCTAATTGTTATTGTTTTGACGAATTAGATTAATTTCACATTTGTGTATATACGGGAAATTTGATTGAAAATAGTTTAAGTATCAGAATCCTCCTCTACTATACAAGAAAAGAAGGCGAGAGTGTTTAAAATGTAAAGATTGTACTGAATAAGACCTCAGAGTCATTTCGCTGCCACAATTTATTTGTCAGAATGTTGAGGTGTAGTGCTCTGACAGTCTCTGTGAAAGTTTTAATAAATGTCTTGTCACCAGCTAACGCTCTTTAAAGTCTACTGGGGAAGCAGACCTAAGGCTTGGCTAGAATATCTCGACTGTGACTTGTACAAAGACTTTGTAAAGATGAACAAATGTGGTGGAGCCTGCAGAGATATGAGCTAATCACAGTAACAGTAGTCAGGCTGTATCATTGATTGAGTAAGCCTACACAAGTGAAATGATTGTGAGAGGAATAGTTATTGCAGTCATGTTCCCATTTTTTGTTAGCAATAGAAAATTAAGACTTATAACAGTCTTCTTGACTGATTCATCATACAGAGAACAAGCTTTATGTAACCAGTTTTAAAATGAACTGATATGGATTCAATATGCTATGTTCAGTAGTTAAATTGGGTCAGAATGATCCAGATACAATGTTCTGGCACTGTCAGTCCAATTCATTTATGTATGTTATAGTCCAGTACAGCACAATGTCTTCATTTTGATGGCGTACTTGCTCAAAAATCTACTTTTAAATTCATTACATGAAACAACTCGGGTTACGCACGTAACAATGGCTCCCCCAAAAGGGAACGAGATGCTTCACCCCCTAGGGGGCACTATAGGGGAATGCAGCCTGCATGACCGATGTCTGAAGCATTTGTGAAACAATGCCAATCTGTTGGCCCACATGGCCCATGACGTCATAGGCAGGGTGCCTGGAAGTATAAAAGGGCACCTGCTGAATATGTCATCCACTTTAGCTGTCTGAAGGAGATGTAGACAAGCAGGCTGAAGGTATTGCAAGGGGGTGCAGCATGTTGTTCCCTCTTGGGGAACCATGGTTACATGCGTAACCCGAGATGTTCCCCTTCTAGGGAACTCAATGCTGTGCCCCCTAGGGGGCACTCTGGGGAACAATATCCAACCACGCCGTGCTGAGGTGCATACATACACCAAGCTTTTCCTTAGAAAGGGGCCATACCACTGACGCCACGGGCCACTCACACAACTTGGCAGAAATGCAGGACCCGAATAGATCAAGGGGAACATCCTACCCAAGTTAAGAACGCTGCTATCCTCAGATAGCTATGCTATGTGAGCAGAATTAGCCTGGATACACAAGACCACTGAAGAGGCTACCTAGAAAGCCTCTAGAGGAGCTCAAGAGATTGCAACATAAATCCCGGGTGAAGAGAGTAGCTGCTGAGCTAGAACACAGCCCTCCTACAGGGCTGCCCAGACCACAGAGAGTGGGCTACCTTCTTAATACCCAGGCAGGGGAGATAGCACTTTCTAGGCCATGGCTCAAGGAGACCACTACTTAAGGACCCTAAGAAGGGGAGCAGTCACTGGGCTGGCACATAGATATCCTCAGATAGCTATGTACCTAGGAAGGGCTACCAGAAGGGGGACCGACTGAAAACTACTCAGACCACAAAGAGTGGGCTGTACTTATGACCTAAAAAGGGGAGACAACAATAAATAAAAGACCACTACTAAAAAACCCTAAGAAGGGGAGCAATCACTGAGCTAGCACATAGCTATCCTCAGATAGCTAGGCAGTAGGAAAGGGGACCACTACAGCAGAGGGCTCACCACACCTGCAGCAGAACACAGCTAGCCTCAGATAGCTGTATTTAAGTAACCCCCATCTGCCATAACAATGACTGGAATATAACCACCCTCTGGTGGCTATACCAAGGACGTCCCAAAGCCGTGTCAGTCCCACAATAGACAAAACCTAGATAGCCTTCCTGCAGAGCTGCCCAGACCACAGAGAGTGGGCTATCTACTTACTACCCTAGCAGGGGAGATAGCACTGTCTAGGCAAGGGCTTGAGGAGACTGCTACTTAAAGATCCTAAGAAGGGTAGCAGTCACTGAGCTAGCACATAGATAACCTCAGATAACTATGTACCCAGGAAAGGCTGCCGTACTGAAACTACCCAGACCACAAGAGTTGGCTGTCTACTTACAACCCAAAGAGTGGAGACAGCACTGTTTAGCTAAGAGCTCAAAGACTGCTATTTAAAACCTTAAAAAGGGGAGCAATCACTGAGCTAGCACATCTGTTCACAGATAGCTAGGCTCTGGGAAAGGGGACAACTCCATAAGAGGGTTCACCTCAACTGCAGTAGAACCCAGCTAACTCCAGATAGCTGTATTCAGGTAAGCCTATCCTGCCATAACAATAGCCAGAATAGATGGCTAAACTAATGAGGACCCCAATCCGTGTCTGTCTCAAAGTAAACAATACACAGCTAGCCTAGATAGCCTTCCTGCAGAGCTGCCCAGACCACAGAGAGTGTGCTTACTTACAACTATCTACTTACAACCCTAGCAGGGGAGATAGCACTGTCTAGGCAAGGGCTCAAGGAGACTGCTACTTAAAGACCCAAAAAAGGGAAGCAGTCACTGGGCTGGCACATAGATATCCTCAGATAGCTATGTACCTAGAAAAGGCTACCAGAAGGGGGACCAACTGAAAACTACCCAGACCACAAAGAGTGGGCTGTCTACTTACAACCCAAAGAGGGGAGGGAGCACTGTCTGGGTAAGGGCTCAAGAGACTGCTATTGAACCCTAAGCAGGGGAGCAATCACTGAGCTAGCACATGCTATAGGGAAAATGGGACCGCTCCGGGAGAGGGCTCACCGCAACTGCAGTAAAGCACAGCTAGCCTTAGATAGCTGTATTCAAGTAAGCCCATCCTGCATAACAATGGCTGGAATATAACCATGCTCAGACGGCTATACTAAGGAGATCAGTCACACAGTAGGCTAGCGACGCACTGTTGACCAGGAGCTCACAAGAGGGAGATCCGGACCATCACTAAATGATTCGCTAAAGAGCGAACACATAAACATCATTAGTCCGAGATCAAGGCCTGATATAGGCTGTGACTATAACACTAGAGGGCTGGACACAGCTATCCGCAAACAGTTGTTCACTCAGATAAGTCTGAAGTTCACCCAGACCACGGAAGTGGTCATCTACTTAAACTCAGAAAGGAAGACAGCACAGTCCATGCAAAGGGCTCACTGAGACCACTATTAAAAAAAGGGGAAGCAGCCTCTGAGCTAGAACGCAGCTGTTCTCCAATAGCAGTTTCTTGGACAAAGACCTCAGTGCTTAATCGAGAGAACTTGTGCCATAGGGAACCCAACCTAGTTAAGAAGCCAAGCTAGAACATGACTGCCCTCAGACTGCAATATTCCAGCAAAGTAAGCTTGAGCTGGGACATAACCATCCGTAGACAGCTACACTCAGCTACAGATTTAACTTAGGAAGAGAAATAACCACTCTAGAAAAAACCCTAACCCTAACACCCTAGGAGAGAAAGCTTGCAAGCCTCTCTCCACAGAGTATTTAAATATATTCACGCTCAGTGAGGCTCTCCACACACAATAACAAGCATATTAGAGAGTAGGGTTGTGACGATACGCGTATCGGGTATCGAACGATTCACGGGCATTTTCCAAATGGAAGTGATCATCCCTGTCCCCTTGTAGTGGGGAATTTGAAGTGAGCAGGGCACGTCCATATCATTACGTAGTCGTTTGGAATGCACTTGGTAAAGGGACCGATGTAATTTCCTCATTATCTTCAGCTGGTATGTTCCCATGTCAACGCAGCACGTTGTCTGTCAGCAGATGTCGCTGTTTTAATGTCATATGTCTTTTTATTGTTGTTAGCATAACTGTTGCAAATAAACATTAATTTTACTTTTTTTTTAAGTTTTTAAATTATGCTAATATATAAAAAATGTATAAAACTTTTTAAAACAGTTATGCAACAGTTATGCTAATCTGCTGACGGACAACGTGCTGGGTTGACACTGGAACACATCGCTCCCTTTACCAAGTGCATTCCAAACGACTACGTAATGATATGGATGTGCCCTGCTCACTTCAAATTCCCCACTACAAGGGGACAGGGATGATCACTACCATTTGGAAAATGCCCGTGAATCGTTTGATACGTGATACGCGTATCGTCACAACCCTATTAGAGAGGCATGGTCGAGCTGAATATAGCTCCACCCACGATCTCGCAGGATCAGGGTTGAAACGACTCCGTGCTTAGACTTCATCGTCATAACAACCCAACAATGTCTGTAGCATCTGTAGTGTCAGCAGGAGTTTGAGCCCGTTCAGAGCCCTCGACCAAGACACATGACTGATAGATCCTCAAGATAGATCCTCAAGTGCCAGAAACCTCTGGAATGGAGGCACACACTTTCCACACCGCTTACCTGCCTTGGTGTCTCACACGCACTTCAAACAGACGGCTCCTGAAGACAGCAAAGAGAAGGAGGTGTCTCCTTCTGAAGGTGTCAGCAGGTGTCTTTTTATACTTCCGGGCACCCTGCCTATGACATCATGAGCCATGTGGGACAACAGATTGGCGTTGTTTCACATGTGCTTCAGACACCAGTCATGCAGGCTGCATTCCTCCATAAGTGCCCCCTAGGGGGTGCAGTGTGAAGTTCTCTAGAAGGGGAACAGTGTTGACCCAATAGTGGTAACAGAAATAACAGTTCAAATGCTTGGGGTCATACTTAATTAATTAATTAAAACCCTAATTGCACTAAATAAATCAAAAGATGTCAAAATATTTCTATAAGAATTCTGAAGAAAAAAACAAACAACCCCACCCCCCCCCAAAAAAAAAACAGCAAACCTGCATCTTAGAATTATTTCTGAAGGACCATGTGACACTGAAGACTAGAGTAATGACTGTTGAAAATTC
>SCHK01242162.1:0-14701 GCA_004124795.1 Poropuntius huangchuchieni
CTAACTCTGCATATTTTTTGGTATATTCTCATACAGTTCTGGAGAAAAAGAACATTACATGTTACATGTTTTCATTAGTAAACTTGGTTTTGATTTGAATAACAGAGAGGGTCCAATTTTCATTCTTATAAGCTGATATAAACAATGCGTTATGTTCTTTATAAAGTACTAAGCCAGCTGGCAGGTAGTTTTATTCACTTTGCCAAAGTCCATTTTCTCGCATTAGCCACTTGCCAAGTGTTAATTCTGGACCCTGAATTCAAATACAAAGCAGGGACTTGGGAATATTCCAGTGGTGCCCCCCAAAATCATCCAGACGGTGGCACTCAACCATAACAGAACAGCCCTTAGGAGCTTCCAGCCCGGATCTGAGCCGATAACAGCTCATTTGAAACAGATATCAACCCTCTGTGGGTTTTTCAATGATACTGACTGAATCTCTCTCTCTCTCTCACACACACAAACACACACACACACACACGAATGGATCATTTTGGTTTCATGTCCCAATGACACACATTCTCACATAAACACTCACAAAGCGCCAGATATGATTTTGAAAATAAACCATGGTTCTCACTATCAACCCATCTGTGCTCTCTTTCCTGTTGTTTGTAAGGACTGTGCTGCGATACAGTCTCTGTGTGTGTGTGTGTGTGTGTGTGTGTGTGTGTGTGTGTGTGTGTGAGTGAGTGAATGCGTTCTTGAAAAAAGGTGTATTGTCCCGCTGGCCTCTTGATGTTACCATGTGAGATTCATGTTCACAGAACTGGCCGAGGAGTCACGCAAATGCTGATTACAGATGTGGGCAGCACTTCCTGCTCTCTCCTTCTGTGTCTTATAGCTGACGGGGAATTTCTGTTTGCTGGAAACCTTATGACAGCCTCTCATTGCTCTTGCGGAGTCACTTTTTTTTTGCGGAGGGTCCATTTTGAACTATCGTTCAAAAGTTATCTTGCAAGGATAAATTAAATTGAGCAAAGATGACAGTAAAGACATTTAGAATGTTACAAATGTTTTCAAATAAATGCTGTTTTTGTTAACTTTGTATTCAACAGAAAACCCTGAGAACATTTATAAGAAAAGTTTCTTGAGCAGCAAATAATAGCAGCATATTAGAATGATTTCTGAAGAATCATGTGACACTGAAGGATGGAGTAATGATGCTGAAAATTCAGCTTTGCATCACAGAAATAAATTAGCTGAACTTACCTTGCCTTGTCATAAAAAGATAAAATTATCTGATATTTTAAGTGACCTTGACAAAAAGTTGTGAGGGTCTCCATTTTTTTAGTTATTTAATTAATTTTATTATTTTTTAATAGACTTAATAGATCAAAAAAAAAAAAAGCATTGTGTGACACTTTCACTGTCTGACAGATGCAAATACAATGCAATACGCCAATTTTGCTATATATTTTTTTAAACCACCTTAGCATTGCAAGCATATCTATGATCACTAATAATTTTTCCTTAGTAGGCAGCTCACTAGGTTGTGAATCTCTCAGCTACACTCTTGTGTTAAACCCCCCCCCCCACAACTGTCAGACCTACACAGTCAGCTGAGAGCGAGAGAAGATGACTGGAAGGAGGATGAGGGAGGCAGAGAAATGTGTATTCATAGATTTCAGCTGAAAGATAACCAAATAAGGCAACAGCCTAAAGAAGAGACTGATCTTGAGAAAGTAAGTCGCTGAAAAGATAGACAGAGGTATGGAGGAATGTTAGTGGTGGAAATAACAAACAACAGCACATCCAATAAAAAAACACAAGCTAAAGAGAGGATTCACTGATAAAGAAAGGTCACGAACTGCTGAGATTTGTTAAAGGGGTCATATTATGGAAAGCTGAGCTTTCTTTGGTATAAGAGTTTGATGTTGTATTACATTGACATACTTTAATGTTCACGAAGCAAAGCTCCTTAACCAGTCCATTCAGTCTTTATGGAAACTAAGCTTCAAAAATGGGTCATTTAGAAATCATGATGATATTGACGTCACAATCCATGAGCACTTTAACATATGACCACCCACGTTTGGCCCAGACTGATGAAAAACACGTATGTGGAAGTTATCCTGCACTCCTTTCAAAGTCGGATGTGGGATATTCCTACTTTACATTTCCTACTTGCAGCCATAAATTCGTCTCACTGCCCGATGCTTGGAAAAAAGAAACAAAATGGTAGCACTACTGTTAACTTTGCAGCTCAAGAAAAAATGTACATGGTGCTTTCGTGATCAAAAATACAGTCAAAACAGNCAGCACTACTGTTAACTTTGCAGTTCAAGAAAAACTGTACATGGTGCTTTCGTGATCAAAAATACAGTCAAAACAGCAATATTACAAAATAGTATTACAATTACCAATTTTGACCAATTTAATGTGTGTAAAATTCTTTCAGAAACATATATTTATATATAGCTATATAAAAATAAATAACAGACCGCAAACTATTGAATGGTAGTGTTCATCTGCATCTTTTTGAACTTTTGATGTTGAACTTCAAGTGCTGTTTTATAGCATGTTTTTAACCAAGACAATGCAAATCCCAACCAGGGGTCATTAACATGTCTTAAAGGCACATTAACAAACAATATAATTCTAAAAATGTTGAAAATGCTCATTTAAATAACATTTTTTAATGCAAAATAAGTGTTCTAAGTGTAGAATATAGCTCCTTGAAGAAATAAAATATGAATTTCTGATGGATAGCTAATGAAGAATATGACAGGAGCGGGCAGACATGCGAGAGAATGAAATAAATGAGTTGTGTTAGGAGAGTTGTCCTCCCTGCCCTCGGGCTGCTGTCGAGTTACCCTACGCTCGATTTATCTCTCCATCAGCCGCTCCAGCTAGGCAAGTCCCAGGCTCCAATCCCGGCCTGCCTGGACACGCTTCCCTAGGGAAAAACATCTTATCCCTTAACAGACTCAGACAGAGAGATGTTTGTGCTTATAGGGCAAGGGTTGCATGTTCTATCATATACAGAATGTGAGCTTGTTTAACTGTGTATTGGTTTACAAATAAAGATAAACATGATGCTGAGGTCAACAAGTTTGCAAGTTGTTAAGGAAAAACCAATACAATCCAAACACAAAGATATGCAAAAAAGGCTGACAGCACATGTGCTGTGATAAAGACTAACCGGCCTTGTTCCAGCATCTCGCCAGAAGAATAAAAACACCACTAGTGGTGTTTCAGTTATGAACAAATTGCATTATTTGAACAAATAAAAATATATATTTGTTTTTTTTGTTTTTTTTTATCAAGTACATGCCTGCTGTGATGCAAACAAACAGTATTTGAGTGCCAGATGTAAATAAAAATTTTAATTGGTTGGACCTATCGAATAAATGACTCAAAAGTGGCACTGAACAAGTTTTATGAACCATCTGAATGAACAAAGTATCTAATTTGTGAACAAACGAAGCAAACTGAGGCAATCTTATTGAAGACCAAGGATCTCCTGACTGACTGAATGTGGGTTCGGTATGTGAATTAATTTCATGACCAAAAAATGGACCAATTTATGAAATACATAAAAATGACTGATAACCATGCAGATTAAAATGAATAAAGATGTTATTTAAAATCATAATCCATTATTTAGGCTGTTGTTGATATTATCTAAAGCTTGATAAATGTCAAAAAGCTGCCAAATTTAGATGAAGAGAAATTGCTTATGATGCTAAAATTAGTAGATTTGCAGTCATGCAGATTTTAATAAAGGGTAGTAAAACCTGTTTTGATCATGAATCAGTCCGTTTTTTTTTTTAATTAATTAATTGAATCATTCCCTTGAAATAGACAGACTAGTTCTACTGATGTATTGACATGACCTACAGAAAGGATCACTGAACAAATCTTTTCAGTAAAGATTCAAATCACTGGAATGAATAAACTCTGGACAATGACCTCATGCCCAACGAGTTATAGCTAAACACACAGTCTGATCTGTCTTCTCTTCCTTCCTCTCTCTCACTCGCTCTCTCTCTTCCACACACACCAGCTGTGTACCATCAACAAGCTGAGCTGCATTAGCTGCTGTGTTTTGCTGAAAGAGAGAGTCATTGTGTGAATCTCCTCATAGCACAACAGCCCTGTGCCCTGCCCAACTATTCCTTTAATTCTGCTCTCGGCTCCCACTCGCTCTCTTTCTGCAGGGCACACAGGAATGTACTCCAGTGGGAAGACAGGCATTTTCATCATAGTTACAAAAATTGCCCTCTGCCCACTCTGTACTGACAGAAATGGAAAGTTTTGGCTTTTGCTCTGTTATTACAATCAAATGTGCTAAAGGTTTTCTGGGCTGAAATGTTCAAAAAAATTTAGAAATATATATGTGTGTATATATATATATATATGTATGAGTGTGTGCATATATGTATGTGTGCATGTGTGTGTGTGTGTGTGTATATATATAATAGCTGTGACACTTATGTGCATAGATTTTTATAGCGTATCAAAGCTCATTAAAGATATACTGACTGTAATGATTGCTCATTGTAGAAAACCATTACTTGAAATGGTTTTAGATGAAGTATAACATTACAGTGCAGTATGCTTGATGTCTGAAATTAAAACAGCCACCCTATTTTACAGCAGTAACTGTAAAAAGAACTGTTTTTAGTAGAAACAACAGTTAACGTGGTATGTTTTTGTAAGGAAATCTGTAGTATGAATGATTGCAACCCAACAGAAAACTCATATACATAAGCATGTGTGCAAAAATTAAACTCATGAGTCCATCAGTCAGATGAGCTGCTGATAGTGATGGGTGGTCAGGGTCACCGGGTCACTGTCATGGCTATTCCCATCAACACAGGTCACTGGATTGACTGCAGGCTACCGAGGCCAAGAGTTACATGACTAACGAGAGCACTTCTGTAATGGTTCATCAGGTTCACTTTAGGTTACAGAGACAGGCAGGGGGAGAAGGAGAGCGCGAGAGAGAAAGAGATCAATAAGCAGCCATTATGTGAGTGCTGCCATCCACTGGGAACAGCGGTGGAGGCCAACGCCCATCTGGGGCTCTGCATTCAACAGCGATCATTCTTCAAATACAGTCCCAATAATACTGCAGTGAATAGCAGCATACTGCTCACACATGTTTTATACTGTGCCCCTGCATTTCAATACGATGAGTCAGCAATATCTGAAAGGGTGGAGCACTAGAGCGGTGTAGCTCAGAGCTGTTTTAATGCATGTCACAGGAAGCCGCTGTTGATGAGAACTGTTCGATTAGTTCAATTATCAATTGTTATTCTCTTCTTCTGTTTGTGTAAATCAGTAGCGGAGGGTGTGTGTCATCTCGCTCCACCCAGACCATCAGGCTTCTCAGAAAGGAAGCCTTTCTAAATTGGGTATAGCGTCATGGATCGGTGTACAGCAATTCCAGATTCACCGCACAATTTCCCGAACTCACAGAAGCATTAAACTGGCATGAGATGAGAGAGGATCTAAAACACTCTCCTCTGTGTCGGTCTGACTAATCGAAATCCTGGATCACTCTTAATGAACATTTTTTAGAACTCATTTGAGTATCTTCTAAAAGGAGTTATATCAAGCTATCTTTGCATCTATCCATTTATCTACTCATCTATCCTCTTTCCTTGTCTCTTTTTCCATCCATCCATCCATCCATATTTGTATCAACCCTGACGGTCATGCTCTTCTGCATGATTTGATGTGATCAAAAGAGCATTTTGAACTTTAATGGAAGAACATCTAACCTTCCAATGTCACTAATTTACTTATTTAATAAGTCAGCTATGCGTATTGCAGAGTGTTAAATATTTCAAACTTTATTTGTTTTAAAATTTAAAATAAATCACAGTTTTTGAATATGATTATAGACATTTACACCACATTGAATATTGACAGGGACACATTAAATTGTATTTTAAACAAAGCTAAATGCTGTTCTCTTTAACTTTCTATTCATCAGAAAATCCCATCAAAAATGTGTCACGGTTTTCACAAAAATACGAAGCAGCACAGCTGTTTTCAACATTAATAAGAAATGTTTCTTAATCACCAAATCAGCATCTTAAAATAATTTCTGAAGGATAATGACACGGAAAACTGCAGTAATGACTGCTGAAATTTCAGCTTTGCATCACAGTTTCTTTCAAATAAATGGCAGTGACCATAAGAGACTTCTTCCACCAAACCAAAAGTAGTGAATAAAGAATGAAACAACTAGAGCGAGTTGAGTGTGTAAAGCAGAGGCCTGTGTGACAATGTTTCAAATGCGTCTGAGTGCTAATGGACCTCTACTCTCACAATCACCCTCTCCTCTCTCATAAACATTAGGTTTGTAGTTTTGCACTCATTCTCTCTCTCTTTCCATACTACAAGTGATCGTGAAGGGACTGTCAAGATACATAAGACCAGAAAAATCAGGAAGCACATATAGCTCATATACAAGCTCATATACAACTGTGAGAACCTTCCAGGCTTGAATCAGACCTTCTAGGCTGAATCTTCTAATGAATTAGCAATGAATTGAATTTTTTAAGGCAGAGGGGGAAATCACAGCTCTGTAATGTTTCTTTGCAAGATTAACAGATCATGCAAATTAAATAATTACATAATATAGATCATGCTATAATTAGGTAATATATACTAATTAAACGATTGTTTTGAATGTGTTCATTGGAGTCTGTGTGCGTATAACTGACTGCTTTGATCTGATGTTTTTGAACACTAAATGCAGTCTGCTGATCTCTCTAAATGAAGTGAAGTGTGTTCTCATGTTCTCTTCTCTCTCCATCTTTCTTCCCCTCCTCTCTGCCTAACCGCTTTGTGATAATTGAATCAGGGTTCAATTAGGCATGACTGGGAGAGAGAGAGCAGTACATTCACTCTCTCTCACACACACACACTCGTACCACACCCTCTGAGCAAAACAACACCAGACTATATTTATCAAGTGTATTTGGGTCCATAATGAGAAAATAGCATCTTTCTTTCTAATCTCCCTCCCTCGTCTATTCTTGTTCTCTGTAAATATCTTCCCTCTCTCTCTCTCTGTGGGTTGGGGACATGGGGTTAGATTCCTGTCATATTCACACACAAACTCACATAAATTACTTTACTGTCACGCTCTAAGAGATTATTATGCCACTATAATATTATACCTTTTATTAAAGAACAAATCAATAACCTAATAGGTCTGTTAACAAACAGAATCTCTGAAACATTAAAGTGAGTGTCAAGTATTTGAAATAAAGATACAACGATCCCATTTTTCAAGCAAAACGCCTCACACAAAATAAGTTTGCCAGGTTTCAAATGCTAAAAAATTGATATACTGATCAAAATCTGGACTGCTTATGCTGCTTTCAAGTGCACATGAGCTGGATATTCGCTATTACCACATGTCATGCATTCAAATCAGAAACATAACATGGAAGTAGTCTAAACAAAACAAAATAATTATATGTTTAACCCAAATAACTACACCTGAATTCAAAATAATGAAACATTATCACTTATTTATAAATAATATACAGATTTGCTTCATGCTTAATGATCTCTAAATATAGATTATAACTAAATAACATGTCTAAATCAGCAACTCATCTATCACTCATGTTCTCAGAACTAATAGCAAACTAGTTTCAATATTTCCATCTCCGTTTGTAGGGGCACACAGAGATAAACTACACCTGTGGTTACTCTGACAGGACACCTGTGTGAACCGACTTCATACATCCACTGAAATATGGCTCATAAAAGAATCAGAAAAAAAAGATTTTTGCAATGAATTTTGTTGCAAATCAACGATTTTGGCTTGCAAACACCAACAGCGTGGTAAAATCTTTAGATACGACACAGGTAACTGAACAGACACAATAAGAGAAATAATGGAATACAGTCTATTGCTAACGAAGCACAAAAACCATTTAGTCCTCCTGATGACTACATGCATAAACATACTTTCCTTCCTCATTTCACATCAAAAGGGCCCAATAAAAGAGAAGAGGAAAACCTCTGACTGTAAAACAAGAATTATGACAAAGAAAAGATCTGAGACGTACAGTAAAGCTATTGCCCTGGGTGATGTTGTAATGTGGGGGTACACACCCAAACACACATGGACAACACACTCTCTCACTCAAATATACAGTGGTTTACAAATAAACAGTTCCTCTTTCTCTCCTCATAAATAAAAATAGACATAGAGATGAAGGAAAGCAGCCTGCTGGAGAGAGACATGTCAGAAAGAAAACAGACAATTCATAGGTTTAAAACTGTCAGTAGTCAAGCAGATCAAACAGCAAATAACTCATTAACAAAATAATTTTGAACCTCAATTTACATAATATCTTTAGCCTGCTAAAAACCACAGAATACTTGAAATTGTGATGTGTGATATTATAATGTGATATTATGGGATAAATCAAAATGCATTTAAATTCAGATGGTTTCTAAAGGAATGGGATATTTTAAAATAATTAAAATATTAATAAAATAATACTGTACAGTTGGAATAAATTACACAACTTTCTATGTAACAGCATTTTTTTTTTACATGCAATAAAAGGAGAAAATAATGTAAATAATAGGCTACCAGTTTATTAACTTTTACATTTAGTAGATGAAAAGTCGATTCTACACCTCAGATATACAAAGGTACTGATCAAATATTTAAAAACATGTTTCTAATTATGATGAGCATTTTTACCTAAACTTTATCTTTTACAACAAAAAAATATGAGATATTTAGGCACAGAAAACTATATCAACGGACTGAACTCGTGATTTTTATAGTTAAATCATTGTTAAATACGTGAATGACTTGTGCAGTGATTGATTGACAGCCTGTGCAGCTGAATCCCGAGCTCACGGCAGCGTTGACAACAACAACAACGTGATTTTTATCTTACAGTACGACCATCTCAGTCGTTTATCACGGTAAATACACGCCTCATAAACTACTGAAGGGTAAAATGCGATCATTAACCAAAGCGCGCGGTTAAAAAAAATAGTTTCTGTAGGAATAGCGGTGTCATCTGTTTGTACACATTGTAGCCACGCTACATAATCCTCTTAGGAAATCATGCTCTCTGACTAATACAACACTAGTGTTTAACACACACAACGATGTTCAACTCGACTTCATACAAACATTAGCGGAGCATCGGATGCTCAGCGCGCTTCGCGTTATAGTGAGGAAAAGTCTTGTACTTACTTCGTGTTCTGGATACGGAGGTATTCCGACAAGGCAAAATGCAACTCCATTCATTGGACAGCTTAACTTGTTTTGCAGGGGGATACCGAGAGGGGGTTTCGGGGGGGTCGCGATTAAGATGTGTATAAAATAATTCTGCTTTGAGCGATTTATCTTGGACCGTAGCTTTCACCTATCCAGTTTTCTTCCGTCCCCTCGCCTCTTTCCCGTTGTTTGGGCTGGCCGCAGTGCCCTCCCTCTTCCCTCGCCTCGATGAAAATCCGTTCAGTTCCTCCACCGGCCTGTCCCACTACAGCACAACGCGCTGTATTAATCTGTGTATGGTAACGAGTGGCGCGGCGCGTCCTCTGGTGGCCTTTACGCGAAACGCAGCTTCGCGCTTGCTTTTGGGTTCGGAAACTGTGACGTAGCAGGACGCGTGACGGGCGCCGGAGCGCGGTGCGTTCAAGGCCAGGAAAACAAAGCCCTCTTTGTACCCAGATAAAAAGATAGACGGGAACGAAAAGACATAACAGAAAATAGGAAGGTGAGTAAAGTATGAGCGTGTAGAGAGAAAGATACAACTGTCAAGACGGCTTTATATGTTAGTAGTAACGAGCTGTTAAATGACCTTGATAGAGTGATGGAATCAGATGATGGATGGCATGGTATTTAATGATTAGTAAGAACAGTGTATTTTACATGTGTCTTTCACCAATTGACCATGATATTCTTGGGCTACCATGTAAAAATCACATTAAATACATTTCGGTAGCCTATCATGATACAAATACATCATGATAGCCTACATTTGAGTAACGTTAAGTTATTTAATGTTACAATCATGGTACATATCAAAAACACACTGTCCAAAAAAAGTAAACGTTCTATGTAACAACCATTCATTCTCAAGAGAGATACATGTAGCATTTTAACCTTAAAATGGTTTTAAAAAAATAGTTTTTATCATTTACTTATAAAAGTGTTTTAACAAATTGTAAATAACAAAATTGATTTTTATTATTTATATTTACATATTATGATAGTCATTTTATCATAATATAATTTTACACTTAAAGTTTATTGTTTGCCACAAAAAGATTTTAAAGATATATTGCGCTAATGCACAGAAAACATACAACATATGAAGAGTTAATGTGCAAAAAAACAGTTATCTCAGTTTTTTACAGTTTTCAAAAATCATGTTTTTTCATTTTGCATTCCAGTTAATCTCAATCAAACTGCAGTTGGTTTATTTTAATTAGGTAAAACACAACTAAAACATACAGCTAACTGATCACTTAACACAACTTAACCCAATAAAACACAAAAACATGATAACATAACAAAAACTTGATCTTTGAAATTTTTAAAAATCGGAGTTATGAGTTTTTTGAAAATAAACTCTTCATATAAACAGTGAAAACATGACTTTCTAATTGGTAGTGGTAGTAAATGACATGTGCCGTGATTGACAGGCTTGCAGTAAAACCAAGGTAGCTAAAAAAAAAAAAAAAAAAAAGGTATTGCCATGGAATTTTTCTTTGTGTATATTATGATTCATACTGTGTCTCAATGGTGCTACATGACTGTTTACTAAAGAGAAATCATGGCAAAAATAATTTTCTCTGAAAGAGTGACGCAGCATGGGATGGTTATGAATCATGCAGGGAGGGAAAGGGGAGCAGTAGAAGTCAGAGGTTACAGATTGAGAATTATAGCCAGTGCAACCTGCAAAATGTGACGATTAAACATAGAGGCGCTTCAGCCTAGAGCTCTGCAGCCAGGTCACGCTGTGGTCATGACAAATCAATCAATGAGATGCAGGCAAGCAGACGAGCAAATGTAGTATTGATTTAAAGGCCACTGCTTTAGACCGGTCATTTTACCACAGAAAAATGCAATGGGTCTTACTTAGAAACAATGAATAAAAATAGCTCACAAAAGCATTCATGTTTGTGTGTTTCAGTCTTGACTTCCTTAAAGAACTGAAGCTGCCTGTCTTTGGTATGTTAGTTTGATTTGCGGGAAGACTTGGGTGTGAAATGACTGTCAAGTAAATATACAGTAGGAAGTCGACTCAAGCTGGTTCATTGTTATTGGCCAACCGGCGGCACATTGACAAGGCTGCCTGGAGACATGGCAAACAGTGACCTCACTTTTTTGCTCGCTTAGATCAAGTTAAGAAACTCAGTGGTAGAGTACATTAGGTCACAGCGGGACAAAGACAAAACAAAACCGTTCTTTTGTATGCTGTCTTGTTGATTAAACCGAACTGTATTGAATTGAAGAGTTCGGGAGCTCTAGAAAGCTGCAGACCCTCAGCCAGCACCTTAAAGTGTCTCGTCCTCAGGCCACTGAGAAACACACTGCTGGTTCTGCAGAAAACACAGAGAACGTGGCACTGGGCCCTTCCACTGACTCAATGCCTCAGCAGCCCATGTGGCTGTCATTAGAGAGACAGAAAGAAAAAGAGAGAGCCTTTTTGTGTGTTTCTTAAACACACAATTCAAACGAAGCAGGAGCTGTTTTGCTGATTTTGCGTATCTGAGTTTTGAGGGCAGTTATAGACCTATTAAAGCCACAATATGTGGAGTAGACTGAAAAGTGATGATATTTGTATTTATTTATTTTTGCGCAAAAAATCTGCATATTTAGAATGATTTCTGAAGGATCATGTGACACTGAACACTGGAGTAATGATGCTGAGAATTCAGCGTTGCCATCTAAAAAAAATAAATATACATTTAAAAAAATAAAGATTAAATACATTTAAAAATGTATTTTACATTGCAATAATATTTCACAATATTGCTGTTTTTACTGTGTTTTTGATCAAAAAAGTGCAGGCTTGGTGAGCATAAGAGACTTCTTTTAAAAACATCTTTTTTTAAAATCTCTTCAACCTCAAACGTTTGAACAGTAGTGTATTCCTCAGGCAATGCATCTGTGTTTTACACTGATGAATTCATTCCTAACTTTAATGTGTGTGGTGTGTATGTGTCCGTGCTTGTGTGAGAGAGTGCGTTTAGCTCAGAATCCCATCCAATGCCCATTATCCTCTCTTACCACCAAACCAGATCAAATTATCCCCAAAAACCCTGCAAGCCACAAGATAAGAGGAGATACAGCGATCGGGAAACTGTAGCTCTGTACCAAAACACAGCCACATGTTGGTTATTTTTCATATAATTGCTGCTCTTTTGTTTATTAAGCTCTTTTAGGCTCAAAAGGTCTATTTTTCTTTACTTTTACATCAATCTTATGCATCGTACCAAATCATTTGTTAAATCAAGCACATATATGGCTCCAGCGGTCCTTCCCATGTGCTTCTCTCATCATCATCATCCATGCAGTGCTCGTAATAAAGCCCGGCAGCTAGCTTGTAAAAACTACACTTAGTACTACAGTGTGTCTTTATGTAATGATCTAATGTTATGCTATAAATTCAAGCTGTGTGGGTCTTTCCCGTTTCTTTAGAAGATGTACAATAGGGTTCAAATAGAGTTCCATAAGGAAAATGCCTACATTTTATATATTTCTAATTTAGCACTTCTTTTACATTCAAATTTATACTATCAGCATAACAATTACATGAATTTCTGAATGTGTCAGTATTTGCTTTAATGACAACAGCACTCAAGCTGCATGAACCCCACAAGTTGGTGTTTAAATCTGAATTCGATTGACGATTCAAAGAGCATCTTGAGCTTTTTTGAGAAGAAGAACATCTGACCATCTGTACAAAGAGTCACTTGATCAGTGTCACTCATTTACTTTGATTCCATTTCATTTAATTAAATGACCTCTCTTTGGTCATTTTACATCATAATGTTTCTTTGTTTATACTTTCTAAAAATCCTAAAGCCTTTTGGGTATTTCCCAGTTTAAATGAAAAATCCCAGATTAATATGGACTCATATGGTCGAACCCCACTGTATGTGTCTGGGACAGGAGGAGGGAGGGGTCACAGGGTTCACGACCCCATGTCTTCTGTGGTCCCTACAACCTGTCGTAAATCTACGTTGTTCGGCTGATACATTTTGTGTGTTTTACAAATTGCCAGGCTAAAGAAAGAAAGATACGTCATACTAAACCAGCAACAATTACTCAACTCTGACTTAGATTAAAAACTTAATTGTACACTAGTGTTGACTACTTGCTATAAATATTTAATGTATTTCGAGGCCCTCAGAAAGCAGTGTTTATATGAATATATGAATGTGCAGCAGAAACATCTGTGATACTGAGCTGTATTATCCCTGGAGGAAAGAAGAAAGCACTAAAAGGTAAAAATAACTGGAGTGAGAGGAAATGCTCTGAATTGTACTGTATTGTGTTACATGAACTAGCATTTTCTCTATTTATGAACTATGATGAGGATTACTGAGGCTGTTTTTGGTCCCTGAGACCATCTCATGGTGCTTGTAAAGCGCTAACGTCCTGTTTCCTCATAATTCACATGTGGCATAGCATACATACCGCTATTTCCTTTCTCTTTACATCACTTCCTTTGGGCTAAAGGTCAAACACCAAAGGTATGATGCCTCTGTCTAACCCCTACATGTTCAAAAACATGCATACATGCACTACAGTGGTTTTGAAACATTTCAGCCCTGAGAAAATAGATATTAAATGCTAGTTATTGTTTCTACTTTTGGGTTAAAGTTAATTAAATGAGACATCACCAACATTTACAAAAAAAATGTGTGTGTATAATAACCTAATATCCTGTTTAATCTAACTGGTCCCAGGCATTGCTTTAAAGCGAGCTGACTCTGTTAAATACATTAAGATCTGGAAAGCACGTCATCTGTAAAACATATCTTAGAAGTACATGCCAGTTTCTTCAAAGCCAGACAGTCCATGCTCCATTTAAGAGCAATAGTTTTACCCCGTAACCTCCCTTATAATTTACTGCAACTACAAAAACAATGTTTGCATTATAAATCTATCAATAATGTTAGTTAGTTTGCTAATATGAGGCCGTTTTCTGCTGCCATGTGGAAACACGTGCAGATTAAACATGGAAACATCTGCTTCGGTGAGCACAAACCCTCAGCCATCTGCCCACTAACTGCAGAGTGGGATGAATTTCCCTCCAAATATAATCCATAATCTGTGTAATCTAGCCAGCATGATACCAAATCCGAAAATATCGCAATATGGCCACGAGAGGGATGAAATAAATGACAGAGGCAGAATAGAAGAGTTAAAGGATGTGAAAATGTGGGGAAGAAGAAGGCAAAAGATGAAGAAAATATGAATGAGACAAAGATATTTTGTAAATTTCCTACCGTAAATATATAAAAACTTCATTTTTGATTAGCAATATGCAATGCAACTTTAAAGATGATTTTCTCAACATTTTGATTTTTTTGCTCCCTAAGATTCCAGATTTTCAAGTAGTTGTATCTCAGCCAAATATTGTCCTACTATACGTCAATGGAAAGTTTATTTATTCAGCTTTTAGATGATGTAGAAATCTCAATTTCAAAAAATGGACCCTTATGACTGGTTTTG
>SCHK01242185.1:0-16574 GCA_004124795.1 Poropuntius huangchuchieni
ACTGTCCCAAGTCTTAAAAATGCCAAATAAGTAAATCCACAATATCCATACCACTCCGGAGTGGTATTCGTGTCTAAGTGTATCCCATCATGCATCATGTTATGGAAACTTTTTGCCGAGATCTCCCGAAATGTCGCAATTTTTGTCGAAATCTTTCCAGTGTAAGTTAAATATTAATGATAATTAGATCATTTTTATAACTGGTAGTAAAACAAAGTGTTCTACATTTTAGTATTTGGACAAGCCCTATACTCGCTCTCGCATGTAGACACTTTTGATGACGAAAACCGCATCACTCAGACAGTGTGTGGACTGTTGTGGAATGTGGATGGCCGAAGTATACTTTGGGCTTAAGCAGTTCTTAACACGTTACTATGCGTTTGCTAAGGTATTCCCAGCACGCTGCTATGCAAATGACTCTATGCAAAGACCCCCCACCCTTAGTTATTATTGCTATGACTGGCAAGCCATGCCACTCTCATGCCGCACATCATGTTCTCACGCAGTGAAAAATACATTGTGGAGAAAAGAGGACACTGACAACATGCCAAAAGACAAGACAGAGCAGGTTACTTTTGGTACGTAACAAAGTCTTAGCTTTCAAATGTGGTAATTTAAACAAATTTAAAGAAATACCATTTTCTGGCTCTTCAATGTGTGGTGACAGATCGTTGTAGTTCATCAGTCCAAGCGGCACACGAACAAATCATCTCTTCCTCTTTACTACTTGTTATAGCATAAAATAAACATGAATGAACATCAGAGGGTGTTGTTTCAACCAGTAAATTATGTCAATACACACCATTTTTCAAGTTAAAGTTCACAGATGTTAATACAGTAGCTCTCCTGTCTTGTTTGTTTGTTGGACTAAATTTCTACTTTATGATTGGTCATATCGCCAAACAATCAAATTCCCCGTGAACATTGCTAAGATGTTCTGTTGCTGTGCAGTTTCTAAGGTGTTTTGGGTGATTTTCAGAGTGGTTCCCAACCCTGCTGCTAGGGTGTTCTAAGTGGATGTTAACACATTGCTATGCAGATGTTAAGTATGAATAAGAGTAATAGATATAATAATAGTAGCCAATAATAAATCTATACAAAACCATCTAGTCCACATACTGCTCCAAGAAGCATTCAACCCTCTCACATAATACTTTTCATCTGCTATTGCACTGCTCATCCCGATGCCCATCAGTTGTCAGACAAAGAGAGAGAGAGTGGATAAGAGGCAGTGAAAGAGAGAGGGAAAGGTGAAGAAGAGGGAGTGTGTGCGGAGCAGGTGATCTTTGATGTGCAAGTAGTGCTTTTGACAAGAAGCAGTTCCTCTTCCTGGAGGTCACAGGAATGTAACAGAGAACACAGAACAATCTGACAGAGTCTTTGGGAGTGGCTCTTTAATCAGAGAGACAGACGGCCAGTCACACACACACGCTTCTGCTTCTAGAGGGTTCCTTCTCTGGTACTGCTGAGGTCAGGAAGGGGGAAGGAGTTCTCTGCATCTGGAGAAGGGGCGAAGAGAGTTTAAACGTCACAATCTGACTTCCACGGATCTGAGATGTGAGGGTGCGATCTGATAGTGGAGGAATGTTAATGATGCACAGATCTACTGGAGCTTCAGACAGCATGATGGATCATACGGCAGTCCAGACCACATCTCTTTCAACTCAACCACTTACAGTGAGTATCTCAATGGGAATGTGTTGCAAGGGCCGCCTCCACTCACGTCAGCACCGCTCCGCTCTTTTCGAAAGTAGCCTTTCGGTCAGGCTCCCGAGTGGGAATAGGCATGATAGAGGAGAGGCGACATAATGAAAACTGCTGGAAGGCCCACCTGAAGTTGACAGTGCCCCGTCACTGCTAACCTTAAAGGCCAAATACCTCTTTGGGGAAAAAAGAATGGTCAGCTCCTCACAGGTCCCAGGAGATAGAACGAAGGAAATCCTAGGGATGGGCAATATGACCAAAATCTTATATCACCGTAACAATACATATCATGATATATAAATCCATATATGACAAATTTCTATCAGTTAATCATATCTACCGGTATAAACGCCCACCCCTAGGAAATCCCATGCCACTTTTATTTAGAGGAATGAAAACACCAGGTCAAGCCAGGATGCCAGGCCACCATGACCCTTACTCTCCAGAGGGTCAAGGGAAACCGCTGCCCCTTGCATCCAAAAATGAACAATAACAAAAAATGTCGCTGTAACTGTTTTCTTAACCATGTGAAAACCTGCATGTCCAATGGGCTGGACGGTCCGTGGTCACGTCTGGGAGCTTTAAAATCTGGAGATGTTGTGAGGGTAATCTGAGCTAGGGCTATGTGCTGTAATGTTTATGCTTGTGTTTGGCTCATGCTGTGACTGTAACAATGTTTTATTTGAGTGAAGTATGAAATCATACCAATACTTCAGGACTGTCAGTGTGACCTCTGCTCCCCGAATAAAGGCCCACCCAGAACGCTGCGACACACTCGCCCACAAGTTAACCTACACACCCAAATCCTCATGTCCTGGACAAGAAAGACACATTGTAGTGTCAGGGGAACTTGAGCATGCCATCAGTCCACTGAAGAGAATGACAGGACTTGTTAAGCATTCTTCCAATATAATGCATCTCTTACAGATTAGAACATTAGTCAAACAGATTTAGAACAACAAGAGGGTGAGGAATAGAATTTTCATTTTTGAGATGACCTATCCTTTTAATCTACTTTTGATTGCAATCAGAGCAGTTCACTGTCGTAAGAAATGTTATCTGTTAATAATAATATGCAAAGCAACATTTCAACCAACAGTTGTTAAACCAAACTAAGACAAATTACAGACAAATGAAGGAAATGACATCACCTTCCCGGGCACATGACAGGAGGATAAAGCATTTTCCTCCTCACCTAAAAGTCCCAAGAGCTCTACCTCAGGCTGAGGTGTCGGGTGGAAAAAGGTATTTTCTGCAGCCTCACATCTGAGTGACAAATCAATTTCTCTCTTTAGACTGTCTATTCTACAACTGGCAAATATACAGTGTCACTTTCTTACAACAAGCAAGTACTTCAAAGGCAACAGGGAAGACTTGTGAACTGAGCACCTCCATATGCAGTCAGTCAAACTCTTCCTCTAGATTTAGGGACCTACCTCATGCTGCTCCTGGTCTGAGGCTGAAATCTGCAAACATTCTTTTCCAAAAATGCACTAAAGAAACCACTACCATCATTTAAACTGACTGGTCTCTTCCATTCCAAAATAAATATCTAGAGCCCATGGTAACAGTTTCTGATTATCACACATCATATGTTACCAAGCATAATCGCCAGGTTGGCTTCCTGGCAGCCTGCAATCTGGGACGAAAAAGGAAATCTTTTTCTCCTTCGTGCATGTTTGCTCTGAGCCATGCCATATCTGCCTACATCGTACAGGGATTTAACTAGCCATAATTTGAAAAGAACAGATTCAGACAAGTATACAAAAAGGTCTACATGGTTGGCAATGTTTTAACGACCTGGAACGAAACATTTTTCACAGATTATGAAAGAGGACCTTAAAATCGATGAGCGAGATTGAGATTGGGAACAGCTTTTCGACTGAAGTTCCTGAATCCCTAAAAGTGGTTTGGACGTGGATTGTCTCCAAAAGTATCAGAACATATTTTTATCGCACTGCAAAAAGTGGTACATAACTGCACTGGCCCCATTAATGAAGCTAAAATCCATGTCTCTTTGCCAGGAGGAAAACATGCCCCTCTAGTTAGAGGAAATACTAAAAAAAAAAAAAGGTTGAAAGAGAAAAAGAAAAAAGATTTCTGGGTAGAGAAAATGCTTAAAAATAAAAATGACGAAGATCACATCTTAGAGCAGGAAAACCCCAGAGGGAGAAAGAAAATCAAGGTTCTTTTCCATGTTATTTAATCTCCTGACCTTTTACACAGCAAGGAAAGGGAACAGAAGTGTCTTATTATGCTGCTGATTGGCAGTGTCTCGCTTTGCTTTCACACATTACATATTTTCATGCAGCAACCATGTTTTGGCGGCATGTCCTCTAATGGCAAAGTTGCAAATCGCTGAGGTGGTCTGCGGAGGTTATGCAGACAGCAGTACTGTAGCCGTTATTCATACTGTTTTAGGTGGAAAATCAGACAGAATCAGTAGATCAGAATCAATCTCCAAGCAAGGAAAGATGAAACAGGAAAGATGTTGTGGGTCAACGAATTGGGGTATTTTTTTCAATTCACAGTCAGTGTTCAACGAGAAATACCTTACTAAGCTAATACCTTACTATTTAAATAATTAATCACAAAAATAATCTCTATGTTTTGGAGGTGGTGGGGGGGATAATTAAATCAATTAAAATAATAAATAAATTAAAAATAATTAAAATTACAATAATTAAATTATAATAAAATGAATAAATTAAAATGTAAAATAACTATAAAAAAATATTAAAATAGTAAAGTGTGATAATACTATTATACTGCTAATGCTAAAAAAATGATGTCAATTCATATAATATAATAATGTTCATATGCATTCATTAAAAAGTGAGACCATATCCAGCAACTAGTAGGATGTGTGCTTCATTAATAGCCACATAATAGTTTCACTGACTTTCTTATCCAGTTGCTTATACCTTTAGCTCAGGGTCTCTCTTCATCATCTCCAAGATGATGTAGCAACCGATGGAGTGACCAATCAGCAGCAGGTTGGTGTCCCGAGGCACATGCTTTTGAAGGAAGGCCAGCTTGTGTTCAATCTGTCCGTTTAGCCCAAAAACATCCTCCTTCTCAGTCACAGATGCATCTTTGAAAGAAAAAGAGGAAAAAAAACTGCATAAAGCTCTCGCACCAAACCCAACGTACATCATCACATGGTGCATGGCCAGGACTGTTGCCAGTACTTTCATCATGACCTAGAACTAATAAATACAGCAAATAATATAATTAGACAAAGCTGCCTAGTTTGATCGATTGTGGAGCTCCGATCACAGCTGAATGAGAATTGTAAAGGATCCAGAAGACACATTAAATTGTTAAGCGCTCTATATAAGAAGTTTTCTTTCATCATCTTGATCTTGTTCTTCATTATTTCTTTGGAAAGGAGTAAAATTACGCTCTATTGAACAATCGCAGTAACTGGAGATCCTGATAATGCTTGGCAGGCTTTGATATTAATATCTTCCTACAGGTGCTGAATTCACCGGTATGAACCCGAGAAAGGGTAAGAATTAGAAAGACAATGGACTGCGCAGAAACAAAGGAATGACAGAAGAAGAGAGAAGAAGCTGGACCGAGATGGGGTGAGGCTGAGGCATTTATCACGGTGATGAGTTATGGGAGCAGAACTGTTAATGATGAGACAGGGGGAGAGAGGAGTACCAGAGGGGAGAGAGAAATAACTCATATTAGCTTCAAGACATAAATAGACAAAGTGCTCCTTCATGAGACATCTCACAATATATGGTTCCTGGAGCACTCTGCATCTTCTCCTCTTTCTAAAATAATAAAGATATCTCAACTGACGTAGCTGCACATGGCTAATTACTTAGACCTGTTTTATGATGAGATGTGCTGGAACAACAAATCCTAAGGGTCTCGTGGATTACCTCGGATTGGACTGTTGCTGAAAGACAAATTAATATATTTTTATAAATTGTCGGCAACACATTGAAAAAGGACAGCCTAAAATATTTTCTTTTTTATTTTAAAAAATAAAAAGTGATTGATATATTTTTTTTTTCCCAAGGAAAGTGACTTTCATGAAGTGTGCTATACTGTAAAAGAGATCTGCTACTTCCACGAACCTTCAAATTTATATAGAAGATAAAAACAGATTTCAAAAAGGAAAGGATGTTGGATGGGGTGTTAGAGGGTGAGCAGGATGGATGGAGGAACAGGAGGGGGACCAGTAAGACCAAAAGGAGTGCATATGACCTTAAGGTACAGACACATGCAGGAGAGATAAAAAGGAAGCCGAAGAGAGGAGGAACCAATGAAACCCATTCAAAAGGTTCAAAACATTAAATCATTTTCATTGGATAAAATACCAGTGGATGTACAAGAATGATAAGATAAGGCAGGGTACAAAAAAAATAGAAATACATTCTGAGACAAAACGCAAGACTGAAAAATCTACATGCCATGTGCAATACAGCTTAAAGCTGGGTTTGGAGTTTCATGGACAACTGCTATTGTACTAAGATGACAAATTCACTGCCAAGAATTAACATATCAGGGTCACATGGTATATGCTGTAAAAGAGAGAATAAAAGACTTGATTATGTATTCAGCAGCTATAAATAAGATGAATAACAAACAAAAATATGTATGGAGAGGATTTCGAACAAATCAGCCAATGTACAACGTGTTAATGTATTATGAGTATTTAGTATGTATTATGAGTTATGCTTTCACACAACAACTGTCTGAGTCTGCTATATCTAGAAATCTTTCTGGGAGAGCCTAAAATGTTAATGTTATATACAGTAATGTTATACAGATAAAAAAGTAGTGCTGTCAAGCGATTAATCGCATTTAAAGTAAAAGCTTTTGTTTACATAATATATGTGTGTACTATGTATATTTATTATGTATATATAAACACACACACATGCATGTATATATTTAAGAAAAATATGCTGTTTATATTTTAAATATAGTATTATATATTCTATGAACATAAATATATACATATAAATATTTTCAAAATATATACTGTGTGTTTATTTATGTATACATAATAAATGTACACAGTACACACACATATATTATGTAAACAAAAACTTTTATTTTGGATGCGATTAATCGTGATTAATCGTTTGACAGCACTAATAAAAAGGGTTTTTTTCCTCCAAGAAATTAATCTTGTTCTTATTCTATTAAGCAAGGACACAATAAATCAATCAAAAGTCATTAAATCAATCAAAAAATAAAAAGATGTATCACAGTTTTCACAAAAATATTATGCAGCACAACTGCTTTCAAGATTGATGATATTAGGAAATGTTTCTGGAGCAGCAAATCAGCATTAGAATGATTTCTGAAGGATCATGTGACACTGCTAAAATTGACATTTTTAAAATATATTTCAGTACAAAACATTTATTTTAAATTGTAATAATATTTCACATTATTACTGTTTTACACACGCAGCATCAGTGAACATAAGAGACATCTTTATTAACTATTTATTGAATATGACAGTTTTGGGACACTGAGTAGGACCTTGAAAGGGACCAACTCTACAGCATACACATAATTTGAAAAAAAAAAAGTATTTAACCAATAATATTTTTTTAAAAGTACTGACAGGCACTCAATCCAGGGCTATTTTCATTCACGAATGTAAGCGAGAGATCAGACACTGAGCAATGAAGTCAGTGACCTGTGTATGCACACACATTTAGCTCTCCCCAACCACTCCTTACACCTCATTTCCCATTTTCCAAATCCTATCTTTATTTTTTTCCGAAGGTTCCCACTGAAGTTTGCCTACAAAGGGGCCCTACATGTTTATCTACCAGCACAGAGGGGCACTATGAGCTCAGAGCCCAAACACCAATGAGAGCAGTTTACACATTGAGTGGCCTCTCAGGATTACCTCATGAACATTTAAGACTATCCTACTCGTAAAACATCCAGCTACAACGACCTACCTACAGTCACCTATATTAAAGAAATCTTTAACTGTGGGAAAGATGGTCAGACAAAATAAAAAAATAACAAATATATAAAACAATGTGCACTGTTGAACTGTGCATAAAAAGACCAGGAATGTAATCAATTCACGTTGATCTAAAGGCTACATAGATTTATCCTATGGTAAGAAATCCAATGGATATACTTTTGGATATGGAACAGGAACAAAATCAGAGCAACCTGTAAAGGGTCCAAAGAAGCATTTATGCAACATATGGCAAACACAAATTCCTCAATATAAAATAACGATCTGTTGGCAAGAGCAAGCGATGTATAGGGAGCAGGCTGTTAAGTGATTATATCCCCCTCTCAAAAATGTGCAATAAATGTGTGGTGCATGTTTCATCCAGGGATCAGGTTACTGAATATTAATGTCAAGAGGAACCACAACAGAGTGGTGTTACTGATTAAAAATGGGTTGATACATCGGGCTTGTCCTTTTTCAAGTGTGCTCAGAGAATCTTAAAAAAAAGGGAACCGCAAGTATTTCAAAACACAGGATAATGCTGTTTGGATATAAAGCGTGTGCATATATGCTTAAAGAAATACATGAAAATGTATTCACACTCAGGCCATCCAAGGTGTAGATGAGTTTGTTTCTTCATCGGAACAGATTTGGATAAATGTAGCATTTGCTCTAGTTCACCAATGAATCCTCTAAAGTGAATGGGTGCCGTTAGAATGAGGGTATAAACAGCTGATAAAAACAATTCACAAGTAATGTAATCAATAGACAAACTGTGTGTTTGTAATAAACACAAATATGTCAGTGGATACATTTTTTTTTTGTCTTTGATAGGTCAGTATGTAGACAGGAAGCAAAGCGGAAGAGAGAGAAAAGGGGGCGGGATTGTTGAAAAGTCGGGATTCGAACTCAGGACACACAAAGCGCAACAACGAAAAGAAGACAACAGGCGATGGACTTTTCACTGGAGGAAGCATTATTATGGATTATAGACTGGTATTTGGCCAGAAGCAAGACTTGTTTTTTTTTTTGTAAACAGCTTTCTGCTTCACAAGACATTCAGTCATGTGGATTACTTATGGAATACTGTGATGTTTTTAATCAGTTGTTTGGACTCACATTCTGACGGCACCCATTCATTGCTGAGGGTCCACTGGTGAGCAAGTGATGTACTGCTCAATTTCTCCAAATCTGTTCTGATGACGAAACTCAGTTATATCGAGGATGGCCTGAGGGTGAGTAAACTTTCAGCAAATTTTCATTTTAGGTGAACTATTCCTTTAAGAATGCATCTACTGCCAAATACAACCTAAATACAACTAATGTAAAGGCCATCTTTAGCATTCAAAATAAACAGTTACAACCAACAATTATTAAAAAGAGTTTTGTTTTAAATGCTATGTTTAAAGAGGGCCAATAGGCTTCTCACCAATGCCCATGCCTCCAATCAGCAAGACAAACATGAAACCCGACCTGACTACAACTGGTCACAAAAGGTCACATCAACCAAACGGCTCAGAACAATCTATTTCCCTTTTACTATACCCCAGGCAATCTTACAAGAACGAGGGAAATTCCTTTTTTTATGCCTGTTTTAATAGCCTGCGCATAAATGGAGGGTAATTTAGTCATATCAGAGAAGGGAAAGTAGATTTTGAGTAGTAGCTCTCTTAACACGCTCTGACAAAATGAATGAGATGTGTAGGTCTGGAGGGCGGCTTGACCCAGGGCAGAGTTATTGACATTGGCAAAGTCCAAAATGTTCCCCATGTTTGCATTAACAGATATTTTTACTGTAATCAAAAGGCATCAATCACGGATCGCCAACCACAGGAACAGTTCCTCCACAGAGATTTGGCATGTTTACCCCACTACCATTTCCCCCTGCTTTTGTTTATGTTTCCAAGACACAGGGATGTAATATCACTTAATATATGCCGTTAAATACGACCAGCCCTATATTGCCAATGGGACTAAAATGTTTGGCGTTGAGAGTTTAAGATCTCATCAATGAAGTCAATGAAGTCTCTCTGTGGCTGAGCTGGACTGGATGAAGTGAGGTTTCTGTGGGTTCCGAATGGCTGTGCCTGCTGCTGACCGCTGGCTGACCAAGAGCTCTTTGAACAGCAGTAAATCAATGGGCAGCATTCACATGGAAAGCCACCAGTGACTTCTGGACAAGGAAGTTGAATTTGAAAACCTGAAGCTGTTTGAAGGGTCATCATAAGAAGAAACCGCAAACTAGATCTGATGCCCAAGTCAGTGACGCCATCGTTTTACGGAAACCAAGTGGAAGACCACCAATTCCACAATCAGCATTTTTAAAAACATAATAAGAGTAAATAATAAAAACATTAACGCTTTCAAATAGTTTAAATAGTGAATTTTTTAGTAATTTAACATAAATGTAGTTTTTAAAAAATTATTTAGTTAAATAACCAGTGTTATTTTAGTATTATTTATATACTATCAAGTTGAATTAATGTTTTTGTTTTAATGTTATTTTTAAGTAATTTTTATTAGTGTTTTTTTATCACTATTTATATTTATAAAAATTTTAGTAATTTTAGTTGCCATTGTAATGTATTTTGTAACATTTAATTTTTGATCAGTTAAAGTTATTTTATCTGATTTTTATATTCTATTTTATTTTTATTTCAATCAACAATAAGTTAATAACTCTAATTATTTACATATTAATTAGAATTTCCGTTCCACTAGTTTCCATAAACAGAACAGAAGTTTCTCGAACACACCCCCTGACTGGCATTGGGCAAACAAACAGATAGTCACGCCCTCAAGTCGTGCCATTGGTTGAGCCAACATTGCTCTTTCAGCCTGCAAAAGCGAAAAGAAAGCATCTAAATAATTACTGAAAGAAACTATCCAAACAATGAACAATCACTAACAATAGTTAATTTAATCTAACATTTAAAAAAATCTGCACATGCCTGCATGATAAAAAACAAAAGCTTTCGAGGATCTCTTTAGCAGTTTTCAGTTGATTACAGTCTGATATACTAAATCTTCAGCAATGAGAAGCAACACAAGCAGCTATTTCCTCAGACAGGGGCATCTGCGAACCAAATGGCAGAACATGATGAGGGATGGATCATTGAGATGAACAAGACAATGTGCCGTGGAAAGAAAAGCCCAGCATATTTGATACCGCCCCGCTTAAGACAGCCATTGATGGTAATCAAGAATGTCACTCAAATAGCGAGATTGGGGAAATGAAATATAACTTTTAATTGCGTCCCCTCTTTCATCTGCGCTGGCTTGGCAAACGCCTGCCGCTTGTTGTCATCACTTGGCACATTTGAATCCGCTGCTGAGTTTTGACTTTTAATCATCCAGCTCGTGATTGCACAACATGATATGAACAGCAATGGATGTCATCGTCTGTTGTGTGAGCCAGAGATCAGCTGTCTGTCACTAAATACTTTAAGACTGTGATTCCGGTAAAAAGTACTCCATGTGTTCACAATAAAAAAGCAATTGTTTGATACTTCAGTTTGTAAAAATAATATATACTGAACGAGCCACGAGATTGCTGAAAGTTTCAGATGCTCTTCAGAAAGTTTTGTACTGCCGGATCTACTGATTTGATTATGGACACCACAATACACCACAATATGACATACTGAGAAGTGCAAGCTTTTCTGCCCGGACACTAGACCTGATGTGACCAGTGTTAACCTAGACTGTCCAATCCATCAAGCGAGCCAGTAGAAATGCTGTTTTTGGAGATCCCAGCCATCTGCATGTGGTTTGTCTTATTACAGGTGAGGGCTTGGTAATGTCTTTCCCACGTAGCAAGCTCAATAAAAACGTCCATGCTGCTTTATGGATGAACATGCTGGACTTTCATATACTGGTTCAGGCAGAGGAGGGAGACACGGCTTGGCTCGTTCGTCAGTCCCGAATGCATTCCACCTTACTGTGCGCTCTGTGAAAGGATTCCAGGAGGAGCATCCCGCAATCTGACAGACACTACAAACCAGGATATCAGTCAGAGCACGGCTGTGTCTGAAACTGTCAGTCGGGACAGGGCTTGCGTTTGAAGGTAAAATATGTCCTAACTAAACAGGTTTCAGAGCGTCTTTCATGTCTTTCACCAAATAATGTGTTGTTTAATGGATTAAAAAAACTCAAGTGAGCTTTAGTGATAACTAAGACTGGATAAATATAAATCAGAACACATAAATAAATTAAATTATACATATACATCATATATTGATATTTATATTGATACAAGAACCATAGCCATGCAATATTGTGAGAAAAAGAAGTGATAACTAAATGTAATATTTACAAAATAATAATTAAATCAATTAATATTTTATGAATACAATTAATTATTATTAATAATAAAAGCATCTATTAATTATAGACTAATAATAATAATAATAAATATTCTTAACAACAAATATTAAATAATAATATCTTGAATGGTAAATAGGGGGAAACCATCTAAAAACTACAAAATTATAAACAATTATTCCCCTAAATAACCAAAGTCACTTAATTATCTGCTGCCATCTACTGTCTCATTTATAACAGTGGTAATGACATCATGCTGAGTCAGAGGACAGCAAACAGTGGTTTCTGCAGATCACTCTATGATCGTTCTCTCTATGACATTTACGTAAACACAAAAAGCTTTAAGAAGTGTTAAATGTAAGCTCATGAGAAGAAAAACGATTTTGACCATATGCAGACAGATATTTGTTATATAGTTCACATCTGTAAAGACTGACATTCTGAATTAACTTTTAAAACGAGTCCATAAACAACTCAGAATTGGGACAGATCATATGTCAACCACTTACATGATTGTCCTTCTTTGTGCTTAATACTGGCCAAGCATGATCACTTCTGATCACTTCAGGTGATCACTTCACCTTCAGACTGTACCGTAACTGTATGTTGGATTTTATACACCTGTTAGTAATGGCATAGCTGAAATAGTCAAATCTGGATAATTAGAAAGCAGGTATCCACATGTACTTTTGGCTGTGTATTATATGCAAAAAAGGAAATATCCCACCTTCAATCATATCATAGGTTTCTGGAGGCATACAGTGTCCAGCATGGCTCACAGCCCACACTGGATATCTCCGGATGAACATCTGATACAGTGTCCACATGTATGTCTTGTAGAAGCCCACCACACCTGGGTTACCTGTGGAAAGGTGAAAACTTCATTTAGCTAAATTTTCACTTCAATATAAGACATGGTGTTCATTGTTTAGACAAGAGCAGACGTCTGTTCCAGGTCTGCTGACGTAGCTCTGCTGCTCTTCACAGATGAGGTTAACTGCGAGTGAGGGGAGATAAGGAGATAAATGGCATCTCTGATACCCAGCTGCCTTCAGTGCAGAACAATGGGCACTCTGTGTGGTCACAGGAATTCACTCTCTTGTTTCAAAGAGTATCGATGGGCCACAGTTTAACTGTGGAACAGTTTATTAAACCTTTAAACAAAATGTGTTAAAAAGAAAAAATATCGCATGCTTTTGTTTTGTATCCTGTTTGATAAATCAAGTTTTTACAGCCTATACAAAGAGAATACAGAGCTCAGGATTACTTGGGAGACCAAACAGAGCAAAAACATGAAACAAGGTAGAGTTGTAAAAAACAAAGTAAGATGAATTGTAATGAGAATCTAAGAGATTTTTGTAACCGTATAGCACACTACAAATATCAAAGCACTTTAGTTTTAAATGCGGGGGGTAAAACATAACGTAAAGAATACAATGATTACTAAGAGATGTACAAATAGACATTCTTCAAAAGCTTGTTGTATCATATTTAATTTTTGTAAAAAAATAATGTATAAATAATCAAGTTGCCTCAGTCCAGTAAGTGTTCTTCTTGAAATGTTAAAAAAGAACAATATAAAGGTTATTAATACGTTTACTTTAGCTTTTACAGGAAAAAGACATGTGTACCACGACCTGAAGGGGGTTGTTTTTGGACGTTTTCACAATAGACTGCCCTTTACTTGCTAAAAAGTATGTACTGTAAAATCTATCGGAGGGAGGAAGAAATTTAGTAGATTGTGTGCAATAGGTTTTTCAGCAGTTTTGATCATTTTAATATTTTAGAGGCCTAGGAATTCATGCATCAAAAATGACACAATAGGCTTTATAGGGTTAAAGCAGGACTAGTGAAGTTCTCCACCGTCCGTCCCAGACTTCACAGCAGGGGCAGTGTTCGCTGAGATACGCTGCACTGATATGAGCGGCGAGGGCCAACGGCAGCCCTTCCGAGCTCTTTTCAAACTGATTAAATCCATTTGTATGTTTTTATTCATGCTGAGGGTTCCCAAATCTCTTTCAGATGGAACTTGACATGCTCAAAGTCCACACTGCTTCAAGCCAGTGTTATTAGAAATGGCAGGTTTTTCCCAACCAGTCACCACAATAAAGTCACAGGCTCTCTCGCTCTAAAGGCAGATGGAATCAAAGAATGCACTGTCACACATGGGCCCACGGATAGATTTCATCTATAGGGGCAGGGGAGGTGGAAGAGGAGACAAGTGCTCTACAGCTTTAAACACCGCTCCACCCTTGATCTAGCCGATAATTACACCCGCTTTACAATTTTTCTGTCCACACCGTAGGTGAAAATGCTGCACAAAATGGAAAGCAATAAAACCACAGACAATCAGACGAATTTTCACTATGGGGTCCAATGAGATTTCACTGTGGGCANATAGGTGAAAATGCTGCACAAAACGGAAAGCAATAAAACCACAGACAATCAGATGAATTTTCACTATGGGGTCCAATGAGATTTCACTGTGGGCATGATTACTCTGCTCAGAGAAACCAAGCAACCAACAAAATGCCTTGTTTCTTGACATGACGCAGCTGTGAAGAACAGAAACTGAAATTCAAGGGAAAATCTTGTCATCATTTACTCACCCTCATGTCATTCCAGACCCGTATGACTTTCTTTCTTCCATACAATGAAAGTGGATGGAGACCAGGAGCTGTGAAGCTCAACAAAGGATGCATTGTAAAAACAGTACTTATAACTTATTCGTTCCGAATACAGTTTGTGTGAGGTAGAGACCGAAATTTAAACAATTTAACAGCTGTCACCAATTACTATCATTAGGGATGCATTAATATTAAAATTTTATTTTATGACAGATAACAGCTAAAACTAAATGTAAATGAGAGATAACAGATAAAACTAAATGTAACAGAGAAAACTAAATGTAAAAATTGGAAAATAAGCTGCACAATTAAATATCCAGTTTCAACTGATACCAATAAATTAAAAATATCAATATATTAAATTTAAAATCTAATAGCAGCTGATGACCAATGCTGTACAAATATATTGTGCATCCCTACCAAATAAGGCACTATGAGGATCGGACCAATATTTTGGTTATTCACTTTCTTGACTGCCTTGATCCCCATTCACTTTCATTACATGGAAAGGAGGATCTTGGAAATGTCATTATAAATAACTCCTATTTTTGTTTCACAGAACAAAGTCATACATGGTAAGTAAATGATGACAGAATATTAATTTTTGGGTGACTTTAAACTCATACTTTGTTGTGTTGCACCATGTTAGGACGTTGAATAGTCTCACTTAGGTCCAATTCTCTCTATTAACAAATTAACTATGACTTTTGCCTCAATAAACACTTACAGGAGGCCTTTATTCACCCCCTGGAGCCGTGTGAGGGACATTTTATTATGGTTGTGCACACTTTATTTAACGTCTTCTGAACTGTTGATGACAAACACCTGCTTACTCCCATTGAAAGGCTTGGAGGGGCCAGGACAATTTTTAATATAATTCCGATTGGATTCGTCTGAACGAAGAAAGTCACATACACCTAGGAGGCTTTGAGGGTGAGTAAAACAGGCTAGTTTTCATTTTTGGGTGAACTAACCCTTTAATTTGCTGTTTATTAATAGTTAGTAAAGTGGTTGTTAAGTTTAGGTATTAGGTAGGATTAGGGATGTAGAATATGGTTATGCAGAATATGTGCTTTATAAGTATGAATAAACAGCCAATGTGTTAATAATAGGCATGCTAATAAGCAACTAGTTAATAAGGGGTCCCTATACTAAAGTGTTACCTTTGGTTTTTGTGTGTATTAGTACACCAGGGAAATAAAAGATCTCCTCCCCCTTGGTAACTGTGTCTGTTGCGTTCCTGTGTTAAGACTATAACAGCCTCTCTATATGGACATCACAGAGCTAACAGTGAGACCGAACTAGTGTTTGCCTCTGTGTGGGGAGAAAGAATGCAAAGGAGGCATTCCTACCAGAAAAAGACGACAGAAGCATGAGCTATCCTCTCCTCTCCCACACGTTATCATTTCCCCCTCTCCCTGAGTTCATAAATTCAGGGCTGCTCACCGGGACATTAAACAGATACCCTGCCTGCCGTCTCTGACCCCAAGGCTGCCTGGACTACCACACCACTGACGTAGCCCTGCAGGTGCAGGACGCACTCTCACTTTGTCTCTCCCTCTGTCACACACACACACACCCCATCCTGCTTGCTTACCAACCACACCGATTCACAAATACACACGAGGGAAGCCACTAAATCAACGCATAAACACCAGCAGTGATATAGGACCCTAGTGGATATCGAAAAATAAAATACTGAGCTGAAAATATTGAGGAACTTGGCACTCGAATAAAGAGTTTCCTTCTGGTTTAGTTTGTGAATGTTGCATTAAACCTGTGTTATTTTAGTATCACTGAGATACTATTACAGATTTGAATTTTGTTTTATTTATATATATATTCTGTTTTTGTTTTAATTTAAGTTAAAGTTTTAATAGTTTTATTTTTTGCTTTTGGCATTTTTATTAGCTGTTTTAATGTTTTTTTTATTATAATTTTTTTTAGAACATCAAAAAAAAAAAAAA
>SCHK01242369.1:0-16620 GCA_004124795.1 Poropuntius huangchuchieni
GAGAGAGAACAAAACAAAACTCTGTTCACAAATTAGAAGCAAAACTAGGATTTATTAAGGAATATGTCAGAGTATTTCGATATAAGCCAAGAGGAGACTGATTTTCATTTGCAGAAGTAAGGAAACGTTGTTTCATTTTCTCCTACATTTCCCAGAGGCACACGCGTGACCCATACGTGCTACTGAACTGCTTCCGGTTTTCACTGTCGGCAGACGTTAGAAAAAAGTGGTTATAAAGCATATGTGTTTATATTTTTTTTTAAATGACCAATCGTTTTGCTAGATAAGGCCCTTATTCGTCGTCTGGTAGCGTTTATAGCTCTTTTGAAGCTGCACTGAAACTGTAACCGTGTGGAGTCCATTGAAGTTCACTATATGCCGAAATATTTTCATCAAAACCTAAATTATCATAAAAATTTTACTTTGAAAGTGAACTAATCTTTTAAGTGTAATGTGAAGTGTAATTCCACAGCAGGGACAATAAGAACATTTCCTATAAGACTCAATTTGTATACTGGAGAAATCTAGTTCTAAATCTACTAACAGATGCATTGTTTGAAATAAATTGGGGGTAATCTGCATGAATACGTTTGCGTAGGTATTTAACTGTAATTTGCAGAAAAAACGGTGCCCATGAAGTTGTGCCCATTTTACACCGTGGACGTCATGTTTCTCTGGAGAGGCCACATTAACCCCTTCCACATTACACTGGGCCCTATTAGCCGAACTGAATAAGCCTCCTGTCATTTATGAATCAGCGCCTGCAGCCTATCCCCAGGCAATGCTCAAGAGTCCAGCGTAACCTGCACTTCCTGTGGCTCTCACTCTCTTTCTGCCTTTCTCTGCCTCGCTCTCTCTCTCTTATGACTATCTTCATTCATTCCTTCGGCAGACACCATCCCTTCATCTGCTGCCTGCACCTCTCCCAGTGCATGAGAACCACTGTCATAGGCAGACTTGCCTGGGGCTTTTTAAATATGTATGTGAATCATGATACTCTCTCTTGCCATTAGCTATGGAAATATAACGCAAACAAAGGACATTCATGGAGCTGAATGCTGATGAATGCTGTGGCATCCTGCAGGTCCAGACTGACATAATCAGGGTATAAAACAGGGTTGTATTTCCTCACTTACATGCACGCTATTAATTTAGACAAGAGCTAACATTTCTTCATACATGAGAGTGTTGAGTAGTGGAATAATTTACTGGCACCACCCAGGCAGATATCTGGGTATAAGCAGGAAAATCTCCACTGAAGACTTCCAGAGAGCCTTACAAACTGACACGGTAGCTAAATGACCACAGTGATATACACTTGGCCCGGGACGATGAGGCTCAAAGCGCTCACTGACCATCCTTAAGCGTTTTATTTGGCTTGCATGTGTATGCAGTGTTGAGTTATGTGCCACAGTCCTCAGTAAGTTAACGTTGGTGCCAGACTACGGGAAACCGAGGGCTTGACCAAATCAAAACAGACTCACCCACAAATTTACGGACCTGCTACTGAAAGAGCCGGGGGAAGGATTTTCTGCTTGTGCCATTCAGTTTTTGCTTTTTCTTTTATTTCTCTTGGTTTGGGTCTTTTGTTGTAATTAATATTATTTGAGAAAAAAGGGAGGAATACGAAAGAGTAAAACTATAGCACATGTGCAGAAAAGTGATGTTATTTAGTATTAATATTTAGAAAAAAAAATGCATGAAGAATGTGTATGATAAAAACATCTCTGGGACAGCAAATCCAGCATGGTGTAATGAGATTTCCTCATGTACAGAACGTCCTAAATCACGAGGCTTTGATGGGATGAGCATCAATAGATCCATGGAACAAACTGTAAAAGAAACTGCGCATAATCTGGAAAACATGTTCTCCAAAATATAAGTGATTAAAACATAGCACCAATGGGAGGAAATGTTCTTGGAAAACTAACAATGCATTTCCAGAATTTCCTGGAAACTTACAGTTAGTTCTCAGCAGGGTCATGTTAGAAACGTTTCACGTTTAATCTTGTAGTTTTTGTCTCAAGGGTCGGGTGAATGTTGGTGGGTGCGTCTGTCTGAGCGAGTCCCTTGGGCAATCAGCCTCTCTGAAACGATCACTGATTATTAGTAAAAACATATATATTTTAGTTTGCTTCACTGACCTAGTTGAAAGAAACAACATAATTATTTTGCTAGACTGTGTGATTTCGCAAGATTTTTGCATCAAATGTCAAGTCATCATTATTTTTATAGTGCTTTATACAATAGAGATTGTTTCAAAGTACTAAAAGTAGTACAAAACTGGAAAGTAACAGAATAAAAGATGCAAACTTTAAACTGAGGCAAATCCAAATTCTGCCGTAAAGCAGCTGTAGCAAGACAATGAATAGTCCTTATTCAGCTCAAGTCAGTTCAGTATTGGTTCAGGTCAGTTCAATAACTGTGACTTTCATTATGAAACAAATGTGAGTTCAGTTTATCATTTGTATGTTTAGATATACTGTAGGTATGTTTATAAAGCATTTATGGTTAAGAAGTATATAAATTTGTATTTTTCTTAAAAAAATGACTGATCGTTTCACTAGAAAAGACTCTTATTCCTTGGTTGAGATTGTGTAGAGCCCTTTGAAGCTGCACTGAAACTGCAATTTGGACCTTCAACCCATCGGCTCCCATTGACGTCCACTATATTATATATAATATCTTGGAATGTTTTCCTCAAAAAACTTAATTTCTTTTCATCTAAAGAAAGATGTGAACATCATGGATTACATGGGGGGGGGGGGTAAATTATCAGGATTTTTTTTATTCTGGAAGTAAACTAATCCTTTAACACATTTTAAAAAAACACAAAAGCTTTATTATATACACTGTCTTTTATGTTTACCTCAGATGTCACTCATTAAAACGTAGAGACATGCAGCTCTAACTGGACCTATAAAAAACAGAAAGAACAATAAATATTGACACACTAAAAGCAGTGGATTGATTTTTTGTCAGGTTGATTAAAGGTCAAATTCAATTAACCCCCCAAATAAGTATCCACATGTTAATAAAGACACTAATCAGCCAAATAGAATTGGAAAGTTTAGAGTTTCAATGAAGTTCACATCATGTCAAAGATTTTTTAGCAAAATACAACAGATGGTGTAGTTTGTTCCACTACATGCCACGCATATTACCTTCATTACCACCCTCTACTTTCTCTCTTCAATAGAAGAAGTGTAAAATGAGGAGCTGAGAAGGCAAGAGCTAATAAGGTCCAGTGGGAAACCACAAACATTAATGAAGCCTCCTAAAAACTCATATGAACTTCTCGAACTGGTCTAATCATCTCTAATAAATCATTTCTTTTTGACATCCCTCAATCCACCCATATCAACATATTATACCATCTCTTAAAATATTTTCCTACTGCTTATATAGACTGTTTCACATAGACTGCTTTAATGTTGTTCCTACTTTTACTGGTCCTACTAAGGTACGTTAAAAATAACACACACACAAAAAAAAAAAAATATGCACATAATAAAAAACTCTTGCAAAGTAGCATTACATTTTCAACCGTATTCTGTTCTCAAATTCAAACAGGAACAAGAATCATGAATTATAAAGTAATGCTGTATTTTATCACTAAAACAACATCAGAACAACTTACTGGATGTATTTTTCAACCCTAGCAACTATGATCTAATAAGCCAGAGAAGTATACTCTTAAGAAACCGTCAGTCAAAGTTTTAAGTTGCATGTCTCTCGAAAGATGAAGTGAGTGTATATGCTCAGCGATCAAACATGGGCTGCTGTAGAGCTACGGTGAGCACCAGAATAAGCGTGCCACAGCGCTCATTTCTGAGGCAGCAGCTTTGGGCTCTGTGTGATTGATGTTGAGGTCCATAGAGCAGATCATCTCCCTCAGCCCTCACATTTACATACCGAGTAACCAGGCATACAGCTATGAAGCTCAGATCTATTTTTAAAACACACTCCAGCAGAGAGAAGAAGATTTTTTATTTATGATTAAGGATAAGTTATTTAATAAGCCAATAGCTCTGGCTATCGCTGGTCTCTGACAGTTAGTTATTAATTGGTTTATAATTGTAACAAGTTGCGAATATATTCCCCATTTTTGGCACCACTGAAACTGTGTTTGGTTTATCAATTATTTATTTTCCTCTTTAAATCTGGACCTTAATAAATTTCACAGAATTTTCCAGACAGATTGCTTGTAGTTTTTCCCTTAATCTCTTCCTTACATGGACACATTCCTCATGTACATTTAATTCTCTGCATTCTTTGCCCTGAAGTAGCCCAAATTGTTTAGCTGATGCTCCGCACCTGCAAAGCGTGAGGATAATTCCAATAAAAATGATCAAAATATTTACATGCTTTATAGCAAGTTAACTATCCACACCGGGCTGAAAAGTATGGTGTGAGCCCTGTCATTAAGTGTGTGTATTTTTCAGAAGATTAACATTTAAATAGTAAATGTTTCGAAACATCTTAAAAATAATACTGCAACAAAAATATGCAGACATTAAGAAAAAAGATCTGGAAAATTGTATGTACTCACAGGATTTATTTATTTATTGGCTTATTTTGTTTAATGGCGACAATATACATAATTACCCTTTGAAAGTTTTTTTTTTTTTTTAACCAAAGCTGTATTTGAATCGAGAAACCCCAGTATTAGTCACGTGCATGCCCAGTGAATTACTACACCTTCAGAAACCAGCCTATGGATTTTTTTTCTCCGCCCTATATAGAAGGAAAGTTTCTGATAGCTGAAACCCACCGTAATTACATCCAATGACCAATCGAAAGCAAGACGCAAAGGAAAACAAACCCCGTGATTGGTCTAAACCGCTACTGGTTTCAAGGCGCCCCGCATAGAGGGGCAGTGAATCTGAATGAGGGGTGTGTAGAGACCGACGGCGCATTATTGTATGTGCGCCTCACTTGCGCTCAAACCTTCAGTCAGTGAGAAGCGCGTCTGCTGAGCGCACGCGAGACAAGCGAGGAAAGCGCACTCTGCTCAAGATATCCGTCTCAAGTTTTCCAGCAGCGATACGACTCTCTGAAATGCAGCTCTAAAGTCATTGGATACACAGACTTACAAGCAGGATTTGGAGAGCCAGGCGGAAAACTTTAAATAACAGTCGGAAGATTCTCTAACAAACCTTGAAGAAGGGGAAAAAACGATGCGCTCGTTGTGGATTTAGTTTGGATGTATTTTCGGACTTGGTGATTTTTTGTCAGGGTTTCCTTCCCAAATCCACGCAATTGCCTAACATGCTTGCTTTTAGACCACGAGTGTCGTGACAGGAGCTCAAACGAGGAGTTTTTGATCGTTTAAACGCATACGAACTGATCACACACAAACTTTTTCTCGGAGCAGCCGCAGCCTAATTTCTTCTTACCGAATAACCCAAATAACAGCTCTCCTCAAAATGCAACACCGTTGCGGGATTACTCGATACTTTCTTCTGCTCCTCACCCTGGCCCTGCAGCCGTCCAGCGGACAGTATCATGGAGAAAAGGGCATCTCCATTCCCGAGCACGGTTTCTGCCAGCCCATATCGATACCTCTCTGTACGGACATCGCCTACAATCAGACCATTATGCCGAACCTTTTGGGTCACACCAATCAGGAGGACGCCGGGCTGGAGGTGCACCAGTTCTACCCCCTAGTGAAAGTGCAGTGCTCCATGGACCTCAAGTTCTTCCTCTGCTCCATGTACGCGCCGGTTTGCACGGTGCTCGAGCAAGCCATCCCGCCGTGTCGCTCCCTGTGCGAGCGCGCGAGACAGGGCTGCGAGGCCCTCATGAACAAGTTTGGCTTCCAGTGGCCCGAGCGACTGCGCTGCGAGAATTTCCCGGTGCACGGCGCGGGGGAGATCTGCGTGGGTCAGAACACCTCGGACGCGGGAAGCCCGACCTCAAACCCGACGCCCTACGTCCCAGAACTGATCACATTACAGCCGAGCGTGGTCAGACCCAGCCAGCAATTCACATGTCCGCTGCAGCTCAAAGTGCCCACTTATCTCAAGTACCACTTCATGGGGGAAAAAGACTGCGGGGCGCCGTGTGAGCCCACTAGACCCAACGGACTGATGTATTTTAGAGAGGAAGAGGTCAAATTTGGCCGGCTCTGGGTTGGGATTTGGTCTATTTTGTGCTGCGTTAGTACACTGTTCACTGTTCTCACGTACTTGGTGGACATGAGGCGGTTTCGTTACCCGGAGAGGCCCATCATCTTCCTCTCTGGGTGTTACTTCATGGTGGCTGTTGCGTACGCGGCTGGCTTTTTCCTTGAAGACAAAGTCGTTTGCATTGACAAATTCAACGATGATGGTTACAAGACCGTCGCGCAGGGCACGAAAAAAGAGGGCTGCACTATCCTCTTCATGATCCTCTATTTCTTCGGCATGGCAAGTTCAATCTGGTGGGTCATTCTGTCCCTCACATGGTTCCTCTCAGCGGGAATGAAGTGGGGTCATGAAGCCATTGAGGCCAACTCTCAGTATTTCCACCTTGCCGCTTGGGCTGTGCCAGCGGTTAAGACCATCACCATCCTCGCCATGGGCCAAGTGGATGGTGACATTCTCACCGGGGTGTGCTACGTTGGCATCTACAACGTGGACTCTCTGCGTGGCTTCGTCTTGGCGCCCCTCTTCGTCTACCTCTTCATCGGTACCTCGTTCCTCCTGGCCGGCTTCGTGTCGCTTTTCCGCATCAGAACCATCATGAAGCACGACGGCACCAAGACGGAGAAGCTGGAGAAGCTGATGGTGCGCATCGGCGTGTTTAGCGTGCTCTACACGGTTCCCGCTACCATCGTGATCGCGTGCTACTTCTACGAGCAGGCTTTCCGAGAGCAGTGGGAGAAGACCTGGCACATGCAAACGTGTAAGCGCTTCGCTGTCCCTTGCCCGGTCAATAACTTCGCCCCCATGTCTCCAGACTTCACCGTATTCATGATAAAGTATCTGATGACCATGATCGTGGGAATCACGTCTGGATTTTGGATATGGTCTGGGAAAACTCTGCAGTCGTGGCGCAGGTTTTACAAAAGGCTCAGCAATAGCAACCAAGGCGAGACGACGGTATGAAAAAAGAACGAGTCGTCCTGATAGTTTCGGTCAAGCTTTGACCATGCAACTTTTCTCTGAGATAAATGTCTCGATCGGAGACTTGTTGAGTGAGTTTTGTGGACACTACTGTGTGCCTAGACGTTTCCACAGCGGAGACGGACCATCACGAACGGTGTTATCAGCCCGAGTCTGTATAACCATTGGTTTTTCTCATATATTTGTATGTGAAAAAGACTATGTTTCTGTGTAACACGATATCATTTGCAGATGTGATCTCTGTAGACAGTACTGAATGATTTGCGCAACGCTCACGGCTCTGTACCTGAAAATATTGGACGTAATTTGCCTTATACACATGTACCATCCCTTGTTTTAACTGGGGACTTGTATGACTTTCGCAGCCCTCCGTCGACAATCATGCATACGTTGGCACACATGGACGGTCAAGTACGCATTAGGATTGGGATACTTATATGCATGTGTACAGCTGTGAATTTATGCAAGCTCCCTTTAAACGATGTAACGTGTAAATAATCACCTTTTCTGAAAGAATATATGTATTTATGAAAATAATCTTGCTGTTTTTTACTTGATTTTTAAAATTTGGTAAGAGACCTTTGTATCTGTACAGTTTCGCTGAATAAAATGAGTAGATTTTTAACCGACTCGTTTTACTTCACAGATGGCATTACACAGTTCTTGTTTGCTACCAATTAGTATTTTTAATATCTTGAAAACAAAGACACAAATATGTGCAGGCCTACACCACACACTGATATGTTAAACATTTAGCTTTTTTTTTGTTTGTTTTTTGTTTTTTAAAAGAAAACCATATCAGAAAGCGCTCAATGTCTATTTAAACTGTTGCTCCAAATGCGGTATTACACTCCCGACGAAAAACGAGGCAAAAGTATTTTAAACAAGACAAAGTCNTGCTCAATGACTATTTAAACTGTTGCTCCAAATGCGGTATTACACTCCTGACGAAAAACGAGGCAAAAGTATTTTAAACAAGACAAAGTCAGCTTAAGTAAATGAGACCAAATAAAATTGTGGGTTCAGGTGTGTGCCGTGGTGATATTTCTTGTATTTAGCCCAAATTTAGTAAACAACTAAAGCGTATTTGTGTTTATTAGAGAAACTCCTGCAGCTTTACGGAGATGAAGTGTAAGGCCGGGGCTTTGGCGCCACCCACAGGTCACTATTATGTTGAGAACACTTGATTACAAGCGCCGTTGACTTGAATGAACTGAAAACCAAGTTTCAAGATTGAAATGAAACGTTGAAATTTATTTTTCAGCGGAGGTTTAGTTCATAATCACATGTGGTAGATAATTTATCTCCTGTACAACTGGAAAGCTTTAATATCTTTAAATGCATTGCTTTGTAACAGCCTTGAAAGTACATTGTAAATGTGCATGCTGCAAAACAATCATCGAAATATTGTATTGCGGTACTTTATTATATTATATTGTGAACAGACAACACATTTTATTTCAAGAATCATATTCTGTAACAATAATTATGTTGCAAACTTGAATGTCTACAGAACAAGCTGTGAACAGTTTGTGAACACCTTAAGATGTATAATAAATAACAGCTGATCAATACATTAGTTGATATAAAATACATGACAAATTACATTATGCCAAAAGTGACTGGAATAAAGTGTAAACAGGATACTCATTGCTGAGGTAGTATCCTTAAGACATTATAATTTTTACAGAAATCGTTACTGCATTAATACTACCAATAGGCTGCTCACTATCATAATACATTTTGAGAGCAGAAAATAACCCAGTTTCATTTAATATAATCATGAATTTTTAATGATTTCAATTTGGGCCAAAACAACTTAAGGATCACTGCGTTTTTTATGACAATATGAGGTTTAATCATCATTACAATACTCTACACAGACTAGGTTGAGAAAAAGCAAAAGCTCAGCTCATAGGCTGTAGGCAGGTTACTGTTAAATATCCTAACATTTTGTCCTCATCAGGCTATTAAGCCCCGCAGGTGGCCAGACTAAGGTTCTGTTCACCGTCAAAAACTATGATCTCACAGAGCAATAAAATGATTCACCACGTAACACAAGGCACATGGAGATGTGGTTGAAGAGGCTAGTGTTGTGGTTCAAGTCTTCCCTCTAAACTGTGAAGCTCAGTTTAAACTTCCAACCTCGTGGGGATTGAAGTATAGTGAAGCACAGGAGCTGGTCAAAAGAAAACAACCAATGTACTGTTTTACTAAAACATATTCATTAACACCTGCTGTCATACATCACTCCATGTATCTTTCTTTGTATTTTTTTTTTCTTGCGGCTAAACTGTCACGGTATCCTCTCACATTATTTAAGGACATCCTGCAGGTCTTTAGTTGTAAGCTTGAACAATTTCTCCTGTCTGTTTGATTGATGGAGGGGTTTTATGTGAAGGAAGGAAAAGTCTATTTCTTGTGGCACAGTCAATAACACTAATTAAGGATGTGCTATCCTGGGCATATGACAGGACGTGTCGTACAGGAGACCCAGTTCAGGTTATTCACAAAAGCTGTGAGCTGTCATTTTCCTTTTGTTTGTATATTAAGATGGGTTTAGCTAAGGTAGTCAAAGTCGCTGGCCTGACCAGGAGGGGGTAATTGCTTGGTTGCAACCAAGGCAACAAGAAAACAGTTCTGAGCTGAGGAGCTGTGGAGAGCCTGGCAACTGCAAAGCTCAGTAAACACAGACATTCGTTACATGGGCCGAAATGATTCAGTAGTATGTAAAAGCAGCAGGCGGGGATGCTGAACGAACACACGAATGCATTCTGAATTAAAGAGAAATGGTCGCTGAGGAGAGGGGAGCTCGGCCGCAAACTGAGGTACGAATACAAAATCGAAAAAAAAAAAACCTGACTCTGAATAAGTTCTTAAAAGAACCTTTTTTATATAATCAAATGTACTTTTTCAATTATAAAAAAACTTTTGTAGAACGGGAAGTTTCCTTGGATGTTAAAAGTTCTTTGTGGAACCACAGATGCCAATAAAGAACCTTTATTTTTAAGACTGAGTTTTACGGTTGCTGTATACATTATCAATATGACAGACTTTTGATATGAGTTTTAAAACTTGATGTTCAGATCTTTACAACCTCTACATGATAGTAGTAGTGTATATTTATTTAATGCCATGTCAGCATCATAGGCTATTTTCATGACAAAAAGAATTTAAAAACAAACAAACACATGTTATATTACACAAGATTTTTCTACATGATTCCTCTACATGATAAGACCACAATCATGAAAGGATTATATTTTTTCAGCATTCATTCAAAGAAACACAAACAACTCCACAATGAAAGATTTCGTCCTCTCTTTGCTGAGTCGTGGGTACGGCCATATTGTGCCAAATGAAGACGGTCATGATGGAAGACTGGAGGTCTGTTTTGAACCAGAGGTAAATGTTTTTTATATGTCTATTTAAGGCCAGTTTCAATGAGTCAAAGAGAAAGTTTGATTTGTTTGAATGCACACAGTCAATGGAAACATGATCTCATCTTAACTAGGACTACTTCAACTGGAAATCCCAGCCTCCATTGCTGCGTCTTACCAGCAGCCGCCGTTTTTTTGGAGGCCTGGAGCCAGTTCCTCCTAAGACCTACAGTACGAGGAGAGGGCCTCTTATTCTGTATTCAGAGGATCTTGCACGGGCATACCACACTGGCCAGGTTAACAGGAAGAGAAAGACTTCGAGCTGCCCAAAACAGGAAGCTGAGAAGCAGCTGCACACACTACAAGACCTGACTGGAGCTATTTTGGCTTTTGGAAAAAAGAAGGTAAATCATAGAAGTAGAAGTATAACAAGTTCTACACTAATTCTACACTATTGCAAAGGGTAGTACATTTATTTAGCATATTTTTAAAATATTTATTATGGAGAGAATACACTAAGGCTTATGTGTAAACATTTTTTCATGTTAGCTGCAATTAAATGAAAATGTATTAGAGTTTGAAATTTATTATAAATGCAATTAGCTGAACTCTAAAGTGCTTTTACAGACTAATTTAAATAGGATTCAAGTACATCTTTTGTTTTAATTATACATTTCGGTTGCACTTTAAGGTGTTACAGTGTAATTATACATTTAAGTACTGAGTAATATTAATTAACTACATGTACTTACTATATGGTTAGGATTAGGGTTTGGTTTAGTGTTACTTCCATGTAATTAAGCATATTTAATTGTTATTATAATAGTAATTATATGTAACATATGTAACAAGGACACTTTAAAATAAAGTGTTACATTTCTATTGTCTTTGAAATATGGTTAAATAAGAATTAAAAGTAAACTAAAATGTAATTTCTGTGGAAACCCGTGTCATGTATTTAAATATATTTGTAACACATTTGTAATTAAGCAGCAATTCAGTACATTTTAAATATTTTAAATGTAATTTGTATAACATGCTAACATGAGTTAAAATTATAATCAAATACTTTACATTTACATATTTTAATCAACGCAAATTAAGTGTATTTATACAAGTCATAAATTAAAATGTTCTTGACATTAAAACTTTCTTAAAGTGAACTTTCTTCACTTTTTAAAGTGTACTTTAGTGTGCTAAAGACTACAAATGATCAAATGTTTCTTATGTATAATTAAGTGGCCTTTAATTTTATCTGAAAGTACAGTTGTTGTTTTTAATAAGTATTTAGTGAGTGTTCCAACTGTAGTTGTTTATGCAGAGGTCATGAAATTCTGGAAACATCACTCATATTTTAACTGTTTGACTTAATAGTCAAGTTTAAAAAACATCAGATACTAAAAAGTGCACTGAACAGAACAGTCATCCGATTAATGTATCAGTTAATGTACATGTACTTGACCGAGTACTGCATGAAGCAGTTCTTTATCTGTCAAATTTCTTCAGTTAAGAGGCCCAGATCTACTACAAATGAACCATTGTGCAGATCTGCCTGAAGTTGCCTCCTGATTGCCGCAGAGCAAGAGAGGTGGGACGTAAACTTGAGGGACAGGCCAGTCCACAGTAAATCTTCCAGAATTTTACTGCCCAGAAAAGTTGAAACTCAGGTTCAGGTCAGGGTGACAGACTCGGCGGCGGTATTAGTTTACCGGCTCTGATTACCGTACCTCTGCTCTACTGGCCGGAGAAGTAACCCCATCCTGAAGGCGAGTAGGTGAAATGTGGTATGTTCATTTTACATTTCACTCCATAACCTTTCACTGAGCGCTTCAGCTGCACCTGGGCCAGGCAGATAACACTGCCGTCAGTACGCAGCACACACTCACACACACACATGCGGTCAGTCCTCAAGGTGTCTTCAATTTCCACACATTCCAGGTCAATCAAACTAGTGATTTACCCATAATGTGCCGTTTGACCTCCGTGAGATGTGAGCTGCAAATCTTAATAAAGGTGCCCTGAGGGATTTTACATAAGCACACAGTCCATAATCTATCCAATTCCCGTCCACCACAATCTGCTAATGCTCCACAGCCCTTGACTGTTCCCTCATTATATGCACATTAATCCATCCTCTCTCCGCGCCCCCGAAAATCATCAGTCGATGCGGAAAAAGATCAAAAGGATCAACGAATCAGGTGTGCATCTTGAGTGAGAAACGTAAACTCCACGGTGGCTTCGTTTTCACAATGTCCACCTTCTACCATCCAAACATAAACCCGCATGAACCATCAGAAGAGAAACTGCCCGAATACTCTGTGATCAGCAAGAAAAGAGCAACTTCAATGACACCGAAAAAATTGCTGCAGTATGTGACCGAAATGGCACCCTCTCGGGGCAAAAGGGGAATGATCCAGGTGATGAGAGCTGAATGCAGTAATCAGTGTGTTTACCTCATAGACATGAGGGTTTGGACAGGGATTTGGAGGGGTTCCAGAGAGAAGGGCCTTTGGTTGTGGGTGGCCTGTGTGAAGTCTCCATCCGTCACGTTCAACTACGGCAGAATGTAAATAACACAGGTGTGCTCCAGGGACTCAAAAATGGCCGCCATAGATATCCTCAACAAATAATGCTCAGAGATACAGACATAATAGCAGTATTATTGATAACAAATCTAAATTGTGATCATTCAATTGTTAAATAATAATAAAAAGTAACTTTGGAAAACCCAAACTAAAATAATTCCAAAACTAACTAAACTAAAATAAAAATGAACAAAAAAATATTTAAATTTTGCTTAAAACTTTTATAACCCACCTGATTTCAACATTTTAAAAAAGCACCACTTTGGCAGCCTTAAAATACCATTCAAAACCTAAAATAAAAACTAAATTGAAAAGTCAAACTGAAAAAAAAAAAATAATAACATTTTAATACTATAAAAAAAACTTCCATAACACACAAAAACAAAATAATATTTTAAATTATAATATTTAATCATTTAGAAACAAATACTGATAAAATAAAGACAAATGCTGTTTGTAACTTTTTATGTAAATAAATAATATCTACAATGTAATAAAAATTCTCTATAAAAAGGATAATGGCAGAAAGGTTTACAGAAATGTCTTTCAACCCTAAAACACAAAATTTAAAATACGACAAAAAAATTTAACAAAGTATACTGTGCTGTATTTTTAAGGATGTGTATTCTTTTTTCCTTTAGGATTTGATTTCAAAGCATTGATGTCTGGCACCTGGTTTCTCTTTATTATTGTTAAACGCTCAACCCAGGAGATCAAAACATCTCAGTTCTCTTATATTCTTTTGAATCTATTGCAAGGTATTGCATCCAAAAGAATTCCAGTGTGACTTCCAGCTCAGCATTCACGTCTTCATTTTCCACTGACGTTTACTACAAAGAGGAGGCCACGTGCAGAGAAATCCATCACGCTAATACAGACAAATGACCTTGAAAATAAGTGAACATTGTGTTTGAGTGGTTTCAAAAGAGATAGTTAGAGATAGTGGAACATGTTTGGAGAGGACTGAAAAATCAAACACATGTGCTCTTTATATATGACTCTTTGTTTCCTTTAGTCAGCGGTTGGATCTCTTGCCGTTGTAACGCACCCCTTATTGCCAGATACTAAACATGCTATACAGAACATCAACACTCATCACAGACCTGGAGAGAAGAACTATGATTCAAGCCAGGTTAAAGGTGACACTCTCTAAACAATCCAGTTTCATGTTAAATTAAAGTCATTAAGAAAAAACTTTGAACATTTACTCACCCTCACGTTGTTTCTATTCTGTTTGACTTTCTTCTTCTGTAGAACATTAAAAAAAAATTATTAAAGAATGCCCTGGCTGCTCAGTTCAATATAATAATAATATTTATTAAATGGAAGAAAGTAAGTTATTTGAGATACTGTTTCACAGCATTCCTGTGTTTACTGTAATGAAATAAAAGCAGTCTGGTGAACAGCTTTTCTTTCAAAAACATTTTCAAATCTATGAAAAAAAAAAAATACATTATACTGTATATCTGGCATAAAATTATATATCTCATTGTTTTTCAGGAGAAAAAACGAATCAGATCAGATATCAGCCACGTTTCCTCTGTTCCCCTCGGCCCAACAGGGCAGACTTGGGTCCTCTACCGCCCATAACGGATGGTTCTGTACATGTACAAATCCAGGAGAAAACTCAAGCAGGACCAGGTAGAGTTCATGAAACACAAATGACACTAACAATCAGATAAACGCTGACTATTCAAAAGCAGTTCTTGATTAGATCAACAACATCCTGTGCAGCACAGCAATGTCAGCGAACACAAAGAACAAACTCAAAATATGTTTCTGTGTCTGTGCCAGTGTTTAGTTCAAATCCATTCAGAGGGTGAATGTTTACATCTTTAAGAAACGCATATCAGATACCTGCCTTTGAATGCACTCTATTCACGTTGGGACCCAAAACATTAATTTAGGAAACTCCTTCCCTGCATTGCCAAGAGGAAGTAAAAACTGATTCCTAAAATGTAAACAATTACAACCACAAGCAGCTTCTTCAGCTTTTGCTTAATATCTATAATGATCCTGATTACAGATGAACAAATGGCCTTTAAGACCAAACAACAGAAAGACCAACTGCAAGAGAAGCCGAAAGAGAAAAAAAGACCAGTAAAGAGTCTCAGGATAGCAGTTGACACGTGCAGAGCTCAGATGAGTCCGATCCCTGAGACAGAACCTGCACTGAAGACTGAAGATCAAACATTGATGCCAGCAAACAAAAAAGTCACCTCTACAGTATGTTCATTTGGCTCTTTTCGTGTCTTTTCCAACTCTGACCTGAAATTCCCTCTAACAACTTAATTGACACTGTGCTTTTGGCATCATAAGACCAGACACTTGGAAAGGTCTGCTCATAAGTAAACATCTGACCTTTAACAGCATCTGATTTCATTTTCTTGGTTAATCTCTGTCACTGAAGTAATATACTGCTGTTTATGTGAAGAATTTTGCTTTTGAACCTTTACAATGAAAAACGTGGAGCTGAAATACTAAGATGAAGTAGATTTTTAGTCCATAACTTCGTGACCATAACTTCAAAACTCAGCTAAAGAGCTTTTCATTATTTTGCTGTGACATATACCAGATCGACCATCCTAAAGATCTAAACGGCCGTGGGAAGCGCAGCCGGATGGAGAGTGGAGGTGGTGTTGGAGAGATATGCACTTTGAGGTCAGTGTATGTGGATTCGTCTTTGGAATACAGCCCACTCTCAAGGGTCAACTACTACGGTGGACACATGGAGGGATCCCGCCAGAGTAAGACAAGATCTCAATCAGTATTTAGTGACCGTTTAAAGTCTATAAAATCCATATATGACATTCAGATACAAGCATGAAGTCATAAATGAGATGTTCTGCTTTAGTGAGACACTGTGGAGGTGAAGCTCACATGAGGAGAGTGAATACAGAAACAGATCCCAGCTTCACCGTCTTCCACTTACCGCCCATTAACCAGAGCCCACTGGTCAACTCAGGCTCTGACATCACTTTAACAATGGTAAGAATTCAGTTTGTGGTTATTAAAGTCCAAAAAATGTATGAAGACAGTTATCTTCTCAACCATAATCCTAAAATAATGTAGTTCTTATAAACAACCTAAAAACATGTTCTACATGTTAACATCTGTGAAGATAACGTCTTGGCAAAACTTGTCAAACATTGTCAAAATATTACTGAAATATGTATTGTAAGAACACCTGGGGCTCTTATTCATGTGCAAACCTCAAAATGACTCTTTAATATAAACAAATCTACAAAAATGTATTTTTGTTCTCTCTGTTCTCTACTTTTCAGCATTTTAAGATCTGCTGTAGTTTCTGTACTACTCTAGACTACTCTTCCACAACGTAATTCTGTGGATATGGTTGACTCTTGCATGATAATCACTTGTCATGTTCCTCATTTGTAAATCAGTAAAGAATTAAATGTTAATACTGTGATATATTGTATATTTTTTTAGATATATAATTTATTCCTGTGATGCAAATCTGAATTTTCTGCACCATTACTCCAGACTTTAGTGTCACATGATCCTTCAGAAATCATTCTAGTATGC
>SCHK01242437.1:0-10176 GCA_004124795.1 Poropuntius huangchuchieni
TGTTTGTGAAGAAAGGTAACTTGAAGTTTCACTATTAGTAGAGACAGTAGCCGAACACGTTTGAGAGACTCAGAGATTTAATTCACATGCTTTCTCTGTCTCTCACACACACATCTCTCGCTCATAACTTCTGCTATCAACGGCTCAAGCCTCGTTATAGGTCTAAAATGACGTTTCGGTATTAACAATGAGATGGGATGAGAAGCGGAAGAAATAATCCTACTCAAAATAGCATTTTAAGAATAGAAACCGGACAAATACCTTGAAATGTATCATCTGATCAATGTCTTGAGGTGTGGCAACCGTAGTATAAGCGGAATAATTGACTTCGGACCGTTGAATTATTAGAAAAATAATATTTTTCTAATAATCCAACGGTCCGTCGTCAATTATTCCTTACATAATATATATAAAATAATGCCGAAAAATTACTGAAGCAAAATCATGTATACCTCTGATGTGCAATGTCTTATTTAGCTAATAGTGAGTAAAAAGGCTTTCAGTTTTAAATACTTGAGACACATGTCAAATTATCCTCACATTACACTTGAATTGTAATTTATGTCCAAGTAAGCAGGATTTGAGCTGTTTTGCATGGTAAACTCTCAAGTTTCCCTCCTCCTACGCTGGTGCAAACTTTGCAACTGTGTTATTCTAAGAACTCTCATCCATGACACCTGTCAAGAGACCTTTTGCTGTTGTTGGCCTCATCGCTGGAAGCTTCTCCAAGACAAATATTATTGCCCCACCACTTTGCAGGACTCTACCGTATCCCTGTACCTCTTTAGCCAGGGGGGTCAAGACGATTATGACAAGAAGCTGTAAAATGAATGGCATGCTGTATCCAAGAAAAAGAAAAAAAAGAAAAAAAAAAGACAAGACACATTTTAACTCACACTATACACGAGCTGACCACTGTTATCTACAGCAGCACTCCAACATCATGTTTCCAAGGCAGGATCAAAGTGGATGACATAAGCCCTTACACCCTTTAGAGAAGTAAGATAAATGTTCAGGGAGAGCTCTTATCAAAGGCCCGGCTGTTTTAAGATTCTGATTAAAGTCCTGCAGTCCTTTTTTCAGACTCCCAGTGGAAATAGGTGTACAAACATTACACTGTTTGCATTGGCCTGAGAATTTAGTAAGAAGCTCCCTCCAGATTGCCTAGGAGACCCAAAAGCAGTTTTTCTGATGCATTAATGGGAGGAGGGTTCAGTGTTTTCTCTGCACTTTCTTAACCTATGTCAAATACTTCAGTGGCAAAACAAAATATTCATCACTACTGGACAAAATACTGAGCAGTAGTATGTTGATCCTACACTAGCTATAAATCAGTACCTATTTAATCAAAGTGGTCTAATATCACTTCCGATCCTGGTGTTTTTCTTCATTGTTTTCAATAAGAAATGCTGAATAAAGTAAAACTGCTGCAAACTGCAACAAGTATTTGGACTGAGTATAAAGGGGGAAAAATGGGAATCTAGTATGCACACAGCAGTCTCATCCCTGCTGAATGAGCACCACAGAGTGACGGCGGTCAGAATATGTTTATTTTAGCACGCCTGTCAGTCTCCTGCAAAAGATTACAGGTCTTCCGCTGTCTGAAGAAGATGAACAAATTTGGGTTTGTCAGAGAGCAAAGACATGGAATGCATGGTGATATCAACATTGCCAGATGGCGGCTGGAAGTAGGAAGTTGATAGGTGAAATTCAAGAGGGCAATGATGACATTTTCACTCTAGGGGATATAGGCGAAGAGAGACTTACAGAACACCATAGGTTTTGCGAATGGCTGATGAACCTCAAAACTATTACTAGAGGGAAAAAATTACAATAAGTAAATGTAATTAAAGGAATTGTCCACTTAAAATGTAAATTCTTTTATCATTTACTACCCCTCATGTTGTTTTGTGCCATTCTTTCGGCTACTATATCAAGTCTAATCACCACTGTAGCTAAGACAAAACATAATTCCCCACAACTTCATCTATGCACATTTACAAAACATTACTCATAGTATCCTAGTTGCATTACTTATTACTGCAGGCATTTTAGATAATACACATATAAGCACATAAGAATATATAAGCGATTACTTCATGGGCTACGTTATAGCTTACTGATATATGTGATAATCTGGCTGATGCATTTAAACGTATCCAAATTCCATGTTCCACAGCAAGTATTAGGTTAAATGCTTGAATTTAATACCCTTCAGTTTTCTGGCAGGTGAAACAACTCTTTTTCAAGCCAAGATGACAATCCGTCTGTGCACCTGCTATTATATAGTACAACAAAATGAAAATATGGGAAGAATTTGGCACGTCAAGTGTTTTGAAACAGCAAGTGTTACAATAAACCAAATTCATTGGTGCGCACACGTACTATGCCAATAATTCATTGTGAGGCTCTTAAGGAAAAATCTCTGCAAAGATGGCATTCCTCGAGCTTGTCAAAAAAGGCAAAGATTTAATAACATTAGCATATGGTTATAGAAGGAGAGAGAGAAAGAGAGAGAGAGAACTAGAGGGCTTTGTGGGTGAAACGGTGTGCAGTATTTGCTCAGGTGGAATAATACACATTCAAGCAGGCCACTATGTATTGATAAAACAAAGAGGATTCCAAAGAATGTGCTTTGTGAGCTTGTGAGCCTTCTCGAGTATAATTGCATTTCCCAGTTGGATGGGCAGCCATTACCAACAACAGAGGTCCACGCAAAACCCCGGCCACACGTCTGCAGTCACTGGGATGTGCTTGAACTCTTAAAGTACTCAAGATGAAATAATTGATTGCTACAGGCCAAGTATTCTCACCCTAGTAATTCCACACATTATCTATTACGTGTTTATTGCTTAGACGGCTTCAGCTGCTGAAACAATGTCCAGCTTATGTTGAGCTCATTCTTGACGTGAGCACTCTACAGCATAGGTTATAAAGCTCCGGAAAGCAAAAAGAAGGCCTTGATGGAGCAGGTGTACATTCCTCAGAAAGAAGAGCCAAGAACCCTTCAGCGCAAAGAGGTTAAATGGTTCCTTACAAGTAAGAGAGCACATGTCATGTGTCATGCTGAAAAATGATGTCTGTGGATAGGAGTATCAGGAATAACAACATCACGATGTCGGAAAGTGGACTAGACAGAATTCCATCGCTGCGGCTGATAAACAAGTGCAAGGAGAGAACGTGAAAAGGAATGTGCTGGAAATGATGGAAATAACTTTTGATTATGGAATGAGCCTCCCATAACGCTTCTAAATGCTTAAGGAGTCTTCTGATTTATGGCGCAAGTATCAGATCAAGCTGTTAGATGTTAGATATCACAGTAAAACAGCAAGATACTGCAATTCATTTAAACTGGTGAAGCAGAACCAGAGAAATTATGTTGAAGGAATAGTTTACCGAAAAATTATGGTTTCCTCTCACCCTCATGTTGGTCTAAACCTGTATGACTTACTTTCTTCTGTGGAACACAAAAGAAGATATTTAAAAAAAATACAATGAAAGTCAATGGGGTCCAATGTTGTCGTGGGAACATTTTTTAAACATCTTGAGTAAATGATGGCAGAATTGTTATTTTTGGGTGAACTTTCACTGAATCTGTATAGAAACACTGTTTTCCAAGCCAAGACCCTAAACGTGTTTACCGAAAACTCCTCCACATTGTCATTCTGCATTTATTACAACAGCGTGAGTCTACAACCTTGAGTCTTTCTAGAGAATGCACCAAGCAGACGAACAAAACCCAGAGACTTGAGAAATTAGATTAAGTGTATCCCGTTTCATCTCCTCTAAAAATCTTCCAGCGCATATTTGAGAAGATGGTCAAGCCTTTGCAGCTGTTCATTAGAGAGGCAGGCTACAGGAAACCGTTTAAGATGGGTTCTTCCAGCCATGTTAGCAGGAAAAACATCATGCCATTTGTATTTTGGCAACATACCCAAACTTGATCTCTTCTCTACAGATTAAAACCATGTCCAGATATTAATCACATTAGCTACCTACCATTTAATGCATTATTAGAATATAATGGTGTGTAAAAATATTGTGTCGACCCACAAAATGAAGGACCCTTAACAAAATACCAAGCATATCTAAATTCATTTTACAAAGGGACTTCTTTGTCTATTCTATGAATGAGTCCAAACTTAGGGGGGTCAGATACAGCAACCCTCAACCCTTTGAAAGTCTTTGTGGGGCTTTCAAGGGGAGGTCACATGATAGCTCTGCATGACTGTTTTCTAAGGGACCTCCACCTTTGGTCAAGTGCTTTGAAACCAACATGCTATTGTTATTTTACTGGCCATGACAAGGACAAAGGGCCGACTGACCGGGACACACACTCTCACTGTAATGGTATATGGCTGGGAAATTCACTCATTTCTATGCTTCTTAATGTGATCTTTGAACTGCATGGCTGACCACAGTATCTTCTATACATGAACACAACTTATCAATACAGAACTTGCTGGGTCTGTGGACAAAAGACAAGAACTTGCTTTGTATAAGAAAAACGCTAAGATGTTTTTCACTCAGGTTTTTAATAATAATCAGTAGGAGAATGGCTATTTTATGAACAGATCTGGGTAATGCAAGCAGTGTTTGCTTGAGACAACAAAGTCTGGGTAATTCAACTCAGATAAAGCGCCATAAGGATATAATGGCTTTTGCTTTTTTAGTTTGTGGAATTAAAGATTCACTTTTTTGTTCCAATGTGCCCTTTCCAGTTCAATTTAAATGGTCCTGTGGAATGACAAATATATGGTAATACAAATATTTTATGTATGTTTAAATCATTTACAATATAGTATGGCACACCATAGGAAGTGTCAACTAACTATATTTAAAATTAAGAATTATAATACTGCAATAAATGTAAATTTGTAAATATAAATTTGACACCCTCACAGATTTGGCGACACTATGGTTTTTATTTCCACATTACATAGACACACTAGAGTGAAATGTGAGCATTTTGTCATTCTAATTACTTCTATATAACAGTATTTTCAGACCTACCGGTAATCCTGATTGATCAAAAATCTAAACAAAAAAAGAATATAATCTTTATGACTTACATGGAAGCTGTGGTTTGACTTGCATGTGCAATATTTCTTCTGCATAAATAAATGCATGAGGAAGAATACCACCAACCACCACCCATTAATTTATTATGTAACTGTTTATTCACATATCACCTCAAAAACATGTTCACACAATGGCAACAATATGACCGAGGTTGCAGATACTGTTCTCAGAACCACCCACGATGCACTTGGATGATTTAATTCCATCATGAAATTCAAACTATAGAGAATGAATAGTACAAAAATCAACTCCACTGGCTGTGAAATTGAAGAGGGCATGAATGCTGACATCATTGTATTACTGGCGTAAGAGCAAAAACAAATAGCAGGAGGGTGGGGCGGGGTTAGGGGTTAGAGCACCTTCAGTTTCAAATGTGTACCACCCAACAATGGAGGCCCTCAGGCATCCAGCACAGGTGTGACCTGGATTTGATTAAAAAAAAAAAAAACTTAACTTTTTACCCAGAGTAAATAATGCCAAAGCTGTCCAGGTGCACCTTTTGTTTGTGTGTGACTTTTGGCAGCGGGGCAACTTTCGCAACACCAATGAGGAGGAAAAGTACAATGTATGCTGAGCTGAGTGCTTTATGAGCTCAGCTGATTGAAGAGATAACACTAACCACAGGACTCAAGAATGCCCTGCCTGGATGGTGCTGATAAGAACTTAAATGACAGTAGCATTTGCTTTGCCCCTGTTTTCCATTAAATCTGAGCCCATGATTAAGTTAAAACACAATTGCACCTTTTTTGTTTGAAATGCTACATCAGCAGATTTAAAACAAGTTGGAACATTCATTGCACACTGTGCTTAAACAACTGACACATGCAAGTCAAACGGTACTTGGAGTCCATATAATATATTGGTTTCATCTATCTATCTACCTATCTATGAACCAAAGCCCATCACAAGTGGCTTTTAAATAGTAACATATATAGAAGGTGCACAGTGTCATTCACACAACCACTAAACACCATCATGACACCCACATGCAACTGAAATAATGCAATAAACATTAATTTAGATGTAATAACATTAGGTGTAACATACAACCCTAATATACAAAACTAATAAGAAAAAACTAAGAAGAAACAGTTATTTCACCAAAAAAACCCCATCAAATTGAAAATGTAATGCAGGGAATACTGGGAACGTCGATTTACGGTTATTCACTGTAAATTATGGGCTTTTTCACTTCCAAAAACGGTATACTACCGTAAAATTACATGTAATATGTCATATTTTTCACCGTATATGGTACAAGAATTTACTGTAGCATTTTTACAGTCTTTTACTGTTAAATTCATGGTCATTTTTTACAGTGTACTTGGTTAGCAAAACTGTCTGGCTTGCTCCTTGGAGGTCCAGAAAAAATATAATTAAATGACTACATCAAACGTAATCTAGTTTATGCTTGTTATGAGTTTTCCTAATGTTTAAAGTGTGAATTTCAAGCTGTGAATGTGAATTTTTTATCATTTTCAACACTTTAGCTTTATAGTTCAGCCAAGCTTGTTTCCAATCACAGTTGTGCAATATTAATACTGCAACTACAATTTTTTTTTAAATTATGACCTGAGAAAAACAATTCTGTAAATACATTATGCAAATAACTGATAATACCTAAACATACAGTATGTTTCATATTTGAAACAAGCATGTTAACATGAAAACGTGTTATTTTCATGTAAGAAAAAAGAAAACTGCTGTGAAGATTATGAATAGATACCTCCTAAGCATAAACTAACTGTTCTTATGCACTTGCAAAGCAAAACCTTTTGAGTAATTGAGGTTCTGTCAGCATAACATTGCTTGATACGCCACAGTACCTTTTTTTCACTCACATTTATGAATGCAAGAAAGATTGTTTTCAGCACTAAAGGAACAACTTGTACTCTTTATATCAGCCACAATTATACTGGGTTATGACTCTGAATCGGGGCTTTAAAATAGCACTGTTTACAAAGTCAACAATTAGTGGGAAAGTCTGTCAGCAGTCGCTGGCTCAGCTTGCTGTGTGCTCCTCACTTGATCGTAAACTCACACATCCCACTGGGGTTAGTACAAGAGGGTCAGGTAAAACACTTGTTTTCTATCTGGTTGTGACAAGGTGAGTGCAGAAAAACATTTAGTTTCCCGGCTGGCCAGAACAAATATGACTATAGTTTACATTCCACTTTCATTTATTTCTCTGGTCTTAAGTTGCACTGACACAGGTTTATTAGAATTCCGCATTGCTTCCACCATTTGACCCATGAAGCAGTTATAATAAACAATTTCTCCTGTGTAGGAGGTAAAAATCCCCAAACAAGATCTTTTTATCCCAGATTTATTAAATGAAACAAGGTTCTTTTGGACAGAAGTCTCATCTATGAAGGATTTCGGAACACAAGGCCGTGACACATAGTGATCAGATGTCTGTCTTGGATATTGTAATAAGGCTCCAAATCAAACCGTTATAATACATGGACCATGTACAATTATCATTTAGTTGAATTATGGGCATGACTGAATTAGTAAATGGACTGTCATTTTTCTTTTAAAATTTATTCCTTCCTGGTCTCAATACAACAGCTTGATTTCATTTAAAATTTACTAAGAACAAAATACAAATTTCAATCAAAAACAACTGGACTTTGTTATTGTTTCACTGTACATTAGAAATATAGCTGCTTGGATGAGGAAGAAAAAAACTCAACAATAAACATTTATTTGAAACAAAGTCAATTTTGACCCACAACAATAAAAACTACTTTGGTAAACTGGTTTTAGGGGCTTGGATTATGATTTGTCCTATTTACAATTATTAAACAAATGTACAAATGTAATGATTGACCAATCAAAATGTTTAAAAATGATTGAACAAGAGCCATAAATCAAAGCTAATGACCAAAACATTTAAATCAATACATCCTACTAAAGCATCTGGACTTTGTTCACAAACTGCAAGCTTGTCATGCTGTTCTTTAGTATGCAGTATGAAAGTTTACCGATTGTCAAGGGTTTCCTGTAGACCAATTAGTTGTGGAAAATCTGAAATAACAGCTCTTTGAAGTCATCATACATCCTTATTAAGCAGAAGCTGAAATGCTAAGATTTTCACCAGCATCTCCAGAAGTTTACCTCTTCAAATTTGCTGGATTTCAAACATTAGTAATGAAAGTAGATCAAGATACATTCATGTTTTGTGTTTACACGAACTGTGGATAATTATAAGGAGCTCTGCAGTCTACAAACACAGCAGGTACACACATGCAAGCAAGTGGTGAAAGGATACATAAAATCACGAGAGATTACCGTGGTAACAGACAAACGTAAAAAAAATAAAATAAATAAATATGTCAGTGGGAAATGCTATTGGATAAAGTGAACTGCAAGAGTATGTTTACTGAAGTCTGGTAAAAGTTAGTCCACTTTAACAAACAGGGAAAGGTTTATACCTACTTATTGTTTCTTCCTAATGAATAGATAAAAACCATTCCCTCTGCCTATTCCCAGACTATACTCAAATGTTTTATTAATTTAAATAGCCTTGTAAAGAACAAATGAAATTTTTTGGAGAAATACAAGAGCCCAAATGTAGGAGGCCCGACCGGTGGCTCCTACTGTGTATGGTGTATCTTCTCTGAGAAAGCAGGCTGAGGTGGCAATAAAGAAAGGTGTGCGAGTGAAGGGGGGTTACCCTCCTGAATTTGACACAGTGTGGATTGTGTTCCTGTCCTAATGGAATTGCAGAAATATTCTGGGGGAATCCCATTACGTAGCAAATGGAGTGCTGTAATAATGTACTCACAGTCATTTCCCCACTGCGGTTAGCCTCCTCCCGCTCCGCCAGGGCTCTCAGGAAGTTATCTTTGAGTTCCTTTCCTGTACTTGCCAGCTTCCTGGAAAAGACAACATTTAAACAGTTTGAAATGTCTCTTAAAAATGTCTTTCATGCCTTAATGTTCTCTCAGCTTAATTCATTCTCACAGGTAAACATTGATGCTTACTTTTTGGAATTGATGCAGTTTCATAGACCCCCAAAAACAAAGTGATTAAAAAAACATTATTTCAGAATTTCCACTGTATACAAAGTACTACGATATGACAGTACTTATGAATTTGGATGTATTATTTATTTTTATTTTTAACTCAGTAAGTCAAACCTTTTAAAAGTGAGCTATCCAAAATATAAAGCATCCAAAATACTCAATATCCAAAAGACTCAAATTGAACTGAACTGTAAAATACACCAAACACCTATTGTAACAATGATAGGGATTATAAAAATATCCAGAATATTGAGTTACTTTAAAATTATGCAATACGCTGCCTGAAAAATGTAAATAATCTCAAGGAGTGATTTCCGACAAAATGATATCTTCATAAAATAAATCATACTGCCTCCACCCTAAAACTGCTGGTAATTAATCACAGTGGGAATTGCTATTGCTATGAATAAATCCTCTCTTGAATTATTATCTCTGTCATTTCAGGAAGGTTTTTTTTCTCTCTCTCTGTGTGCTATTTGGCCTTTTTCCATGGAAGCAAAGATTTGGCTGCAGCCTGTACACCTGACATAACACTCATTGGCATTCATCTCTCAGACGTTTCACAGTGCAGTACCAGCAATAGCGCCTTGTCATCCACCCCAAATTTGCTCAACATTCATAATGTCTGCACTGTACCCACAGAATCATCTGCCTGCCAATAAACAAGTATTTGAGAACTTGAGAACGCAGGGAGCAAAAACAGGTGAAAAGGGCAGCAGAGATTTCCCTCTCCACACATCACAAAAAAAATGTAACAAACTGCCTCATTTAACCTATCAAACTTGGTCTGCTCCCTACAAGAAATGTCAAATGTTAAAGGAACAGTTCACCCAAAAATGAAACTCACCCACATGATTTTTTTTTTTTTTTAATCAGATGAACACCAAAAGATGTATCAAGCACCATGTTCAGACAGCTCTTTTTAATACCAGTGTTTCCCATACATTGAGTTATTTGTGGCGCCTGCCACAATATCAGAACTGAAGGCCACAAATAGATATTAAAAAAGGCTTTGACGTCGATGAATAAACATGAGCACTGCACGTTTCAAAATCAAAACCTG
>SCHK01242437.1:10647-25539 GCA_004124795.1 Poropuntius huangchuchieni
TACTATAAAAGTCAAATTGTACCTTAAAAAAGTTAATACTGCTTTTATATAAAAAAACCCCCTCTAAAATCTCACATTTCTGCATCGTTACACAATTTGTGTGAACACACAAGTCCTAATGAAGTTTGTGAATAGTGCTGTTCCTCCTTGTTCTGTGGCATTGAGAGCTCTATGATTATCATGCAATTCCCAGTTGCCATTTGCAATGCACGATAAAACTAAAACTTTCAAATAAGCTTGATTAGTTTTCAAAACGTCCCTGACAAGCAATGTGACCACATCATAGATTTTCATAATCTTTATCATCTACTAATTAAAAAGTAAATCACACTGAGTAACTATATTTTTGTCTGAAAAATGATTGCTCATGGGCTTAAGTAGTAAACTCCAAGTTCAGGTACTCAAGAAAAGTTCAAGAAAATTTTCCAAATATACTTTATATTAGGGTGACCATATTTTGATTACCGAAAACCAGGACACTCGGCCCGGCAATGAGATACTCAAATGATACTCGAAGTTTACTCAAAGATGCCTTATAATTTCAATAGGCCTACATTTACAAAATACTATCTATAACCAAAAACACAAATTCAGATAGGCTTCTCAGAGGTTACTCAACATGTTTTTAAGTTTAAAAAATAACGAATGAAATAATGATAGAAATAATGTCTCTTCTGTACTAGAAAAATAAATAAATAAATAATAACTAAAAAATACCTCTGCTACATTAGCAATCCAAATTTAGCAAAAATAGCTCTCACAAACTTACAAAACCTGTGCCCTAGTGCCGGTCAATTTAATGGCCCAATGAAAAACAATAAAAACCAGGACATTTTCATCACTTTTTAAAAAACAACCAGGACGGCCAGGACAGGACGTGAAAACAGGACATGTCCTGGGAAAACAGTTTGGCCACCCTACTTTATATAGTAAGAATATCAATGTATTTAGTGTTTTATCTGAATATGTACAATTACAATACTAACTGGTACTAAATTGGTCCACTTTTTTGATTAATTTTAAGTGTACTTTAAGTGTAACAGTAAATGTTGAGTACATCAATATGTTCCTTCAGGTTTGCAACTAGTACAGTTTACTAGTTACCGTATAGCTGACTTTTAGTTTATGTGAGTACATTTTGAAGAATACTCTCAGTAAACTGCTAGTTTAATAATTTTACACTGCAAGTATGCTTGTGGGTTTTTATTAACATCATAAATTTAGGATTTATATCATTTTTGCAATGTGAATCTTAAACACAAATCTCATACATACAGTGTGCATGAACAGGTGACCTGTAACGATACCTATTTGTTATCAGTCATTGAGAAAACAACTGTGAAATCAAAAAGTTATGCACCTGTATTGGCTTGAAGACATAATATTCCTAATAAGACCCCGCACCCCACCTCTGCTGCCATACTCGGGTTACAGGGTGGCAGGTGGGGGGGCTTTTACAAACAGGCTTGCTGCTCAGAAAGGATTTAACAGACCATGATGCACTTGGGGCCCTGCTCTGTTTATTCTGGATGATGAAAAGAAACTGGGGGGAAAAGCTCTAAGTAAATGGAACACACACATGACATTTATTTTGGTCAACTACTCGGCTGCCTGTAGTTCATAAACGTGCAGCCGGATGCCAGGCACTGTAATACTAGCATGAGAGGCCTTTGTTACAGTTCCTCGGTGAATGCGGGAAAGGGGCCATAACGCTGTCAAAGTTGATCTGGGGCTCGTGTCAAGTACCATGCGAAATATCTACCATCTACTTCTATATGCTCAAACAATAAAAAAAGGTTTAGTTATTTATGTTTGCTCTTTAAACAAATTCACACAAACATATTTGTACATCGATTCATACAGGTGCAACATGAAATGTAGCCAGAATATGTCAAACCACCAAGCTGCATAACTCAATCAGCTACGTGACCACCCAAGTAAGTTCATGTCAAAACAATGTCTGGTATCAACAAGCAGAAGTGTTAAAAAATGTGACCAGCCTGTTTGAGTACATCTCAGGAATAACTTCATTGGCTATCTATTTAAAGAATGCAATCCACAGGGTCTTCCAAGTTTTTTTGCACAACCATTCCTCAACACATATGGATGACGTTACCTAGCAAGTATATGCTAACATGTCAATATGCATCAACAATCAGGGCTGTGTTGAATTAGGAAGACAATGGTTGGAATAGCAGTACCATGAGCAAGTATAATAATAATGCAAACAGAATGCTCCGTCAGTGATAGACAGCGATTTGAGAGTAACTGTGTGTGTTCTTATTATGTAAGATGTAATGGGAAGAAATTTGGAACACTTCAGGGTGGAACTAAAGCCAAACTGATCTCATTGTTCACTTTAGACTAATGTCCTAGCACAAGTATTTTAGATTAGTCCTGCATCGTTTAGCAGAGGACTGTAAAATGCACGGTTAAATTTTACAGCAACACATATAAGCCTGAAAGGTTAGACTTGTCCATCATCTAAAGTCTTATCCTATCATTGTTTCATGTATTTACACACAAAAATGTAAATTAGAAATGTTGCATTTGCAACCAACCAAAATAAATTACTATTAATATGTACAATAAATAAAAAATGATAACAACTGCAGTTGATGGGTTATTAAGCAGTAAGTCTTTATTCCCCAAATGCAAGCAAACTATTCTAGAATTCACACTAGGTTTCTATTAGTTTAGTATGTACGATGAAAAGATACTCACAGCTGTGTACTATTTGGATTCAATACGAGTGTCAAACAGATGTCTCAATAACATTTTAACATAGCTAATTGGAAAGTACACATTTATTCATTTGCCAGATGCCACATGCACATAAAATGTTTCTAAGAAAACATAAATTAAGTCCCGCTAAATTTACCACACTGGATTCCTTACATCCGGCATACTTTTAATATTCACAAATTTCTGGCAGTGGCATGTGTGGTAAGGACAGAGGAGGAACTTGTATCTCAGCGTCTAATTGTGTTTTCTCAATCTGCACGAGGTTGTCAGGACAAATTTGTGTGCAAAGTTTTAAAAAAATAGCGTAGTATTACTGAATATTCAAAATACAAGATAACATGTGTCTACTGAGCATAGATGGACTGCCAGAATTTAGGTTTTGGGGGAGAATGGTTTCTTTTGGCTTCAGCAGCCTAGACACACAGTCGCAAAGAAACCAAGCCCCCATTTTTATTGGACTATGATGAATGGCCCTTAGAGAACAAGCCTAAGTGCCCTTGAAATATGGTGTTGATGCACACAGAGGGTTTGGTTATTTACATTCAATTTAAGGGTGTTTCGGACATAAGGCATGACACTCAGCTGGTCAGCATCAATTTAAAGACAGAGGGCACAATGTGTGTCAATGTGTGTTTGCACATAGGTAAATTCATTGTGGTGCATTTGCTCTTCTGTACATTTCTGAAGCATTAAAAAAGTTACATATATCTTAATCAGTTGTTTACCCTTAAATCAGTGAGTATTTTGGTGTTCTTTTTGACTGTAAAGCTTTCTTAGATTGTGTGTGTTAATGAATACACGTGAGTTGGTCAACTTGAATTCATGACCACAAAAGAGGGGAATCAAATGGACTAGCCTTGCGCCCACAGAAGTAATTAATCACAGCGAAGGATAATAAAAGAGATTCTTTCCCAAAATGGAGTACAGATGGCCTTTATTCTTGATATACAGCCCCTGAGTGTAACTGTGTCAATAACTAGGGGAGTTAAGCAGAAGAAAAGCACATATAACAACTTTATCATCACTGTGAAATAGTCCAAAAACAATGAAATGACAAGAGAATCTGTAAGCCTTCAGGAGTTTTTAAAATCACAAATTTGCTGAATAGAGAGATTCAGTTCATAACTGTAAATTGAAAGGTTCCTAGTGTAAGCTGACTCCAGAAGTGTACGTTACAGTTTAATAATGGTATCCAACCCCCGTTATGAAATTTATTAGCCCTGTCAAAAGTCCTTAGCTCAAACGTATGGTATTCCAGATGTTTTGAGTTTCAAAACCAGCTTTTCAAAAAAAAAAAAATCTGTTGTTTTCACATGTAGTGTAGAGATGTATAAGTTTCATACAGTGATTCATTAATTAAGACAACTGTGCTGACTTTCCTTCTCCACCAATATGCATTTTGCAAAGACGATTTATGTTTTAGCAGCATTAGTAGTGCTGGTCAAACATAAAGACAAAGACAAGCATAAAGAAGCCTTTTCCCACACTCACATTGCAATAATATGGTGCAGCTTGTCTTTGTTTTCACCCCCTCCGTGTTCAAATAAACTCCAATATGAAGGAGGAATGTAACCTATACCTCTCTGTTGCTGATGCCCACAATGGAACTCTTAGAGGAATTGCATAGTGGTGAAAGTGCAGGAGCAGCATATATTTGAGAGCTGGGAACCCACTTCATCTTCGGTGTGAGCGAGGGACCGCTGCTGGGTCATGGGGTCCGAGGCCCCAATGTAAACACAGGTGTTGAGGAGGCAAGTAAAAGGGGTTACCCCAATCCAGTAGCTAGGGAAACAGCAAAAGTCACGCTTGGAGAGTGAAAACTACCCCCACAAACGATGCCAAACGGAACATTCCCCATCAATCTGACATGACCCTTTATTAGGCCTCATTTGAGAGAATTAATGTGGCCTCTGCCTTCACACAGCAATTGCTGTAGCTAGTGATCAGGTGCAGCAAGACGTGAAACTTGGGTGTTTATCATTCACCTTCTTACATGTTGAGAGAGTTTGTCTTGGTCCCAGTTCTGAATTAATGTGCTTTAATGAGATCTATAATTGAGGAAAAAACTGTTTTTTTCCCCTCACGTTTTCTCCACTATATATATGGAAAATGACAGCAGAGAGTGTAAAATGTAATTTGTATATTTATTTCCTTATTGAAAATGTTCAACCTTGAAAAAAATCAAAATGAACAGCAAACACTTTGTATGTCTTGGAGAGATTGATTCAACCATGGCCACTGATGTGCAGTTCGTTCTTGGTCATATCTTTCTCTGTTTCTCTCTCGCTCTTGCATGAAAGCACATGGTAAACAATATTCAGAGAGAGCTGCTTGCTTTGGACAGATGACCACTGGCATGAGTGGGCCCAAGTTCCTAATAAGTGTTCCTAACTCAAGCAGATTGGAAAAAACATCAATCTTTTCCCCTTTCAAATCCTTTCTGTGAAACATGGCTGAAAGCTTATATTCCGCTGCACAACAACAATGCGACTCAAGTATAAGAAATTAGCAACTAAATTGTTGAATATGGCAGCAAGATATTTGCCTGGCCTTCAGCTTACTGCATCAATTTCCTTAATTTCAGTGTTCTATCAATAAAAAAAGAATGTGCTTACCACGCTCATACACTATTAAAGACCTCTGGGATTACGGCCGGCCAGAAAAATAAGAAGCTTTTTATCAACCACAGGACACAAAGTGTTCCCAGTGGCGCTCTCTCAGCTATGCACTGACCAACACTACGAATAATGATTTATCTTCTAGCTGCTCTCAAGCTCAATTTTACTATCTGTTTGTACAGCTGAAAGGAGAGGCAGGCTTTAACGCTTGGAATATAATGAAAGAAATTCAATACGAATATTGCCGTGAGCTCTAACTTCTGGCCATCCCGTGCCAAATAAATTTGATCTGTGCCGATTTCTAATTATAATCAAATGGCTGAAGAGTTGTCAAATAATTGTGATCATTACTGATTGAACGTCATCAAAAAAGCTCACTCAGCAACTGGCCGAATTACCCTAAAAAAGGATCCCTGACAATGATTAAGACATCGGTAAGAACAACAGATGTTGTGTTGAGAATTCAGTCCTTCAGTTGCTTCAAATCTTTCTCAAATAAGAAGAAAAAATAAACATTGTATTCATACTGGCCTGGCAGATGGCAGCTTTCAATAGTACAGTGATTTCTAAAATTCAGCAGGTACAGTTCGTGAAATATTTTTCCTGAGGGCACTTGGAGAAAAAGAATCTTATGGAAAATATTATTTTGGGCTGTTAAACGTCAAGGGAAATTCCACCCAGCATGACAATTTACTTAACTCCTTTTTTTAAAGAAATTCTGTGTCACCTCTGATTATATTGAGTCAAACGTATCAGTTACACATACTGTACTCCATTTTAGGGATTGTTAACCACTGATGTTTGTAGTAAATGAAACATGCAGCATCATTAAATTATATTGAGGATATTTTTAATATGATTGGGGCTCTGTCAAAATGTTACATTTTAAGCTGTGCTGTCAACACACAGTCTAAACATTCAACAATAAATTGGTTCATTTGATTAGTTATAAACTCCTCTTATGAATTTTATGGATTAATCTTTTGACCTGAAGCTGAACTGGTTTACTCAAGTCCATTTTCTTATTAACATTAGCATAATGTTAGTAAAATATATCCTTTGCGTGCAACTTTGATGTAAAAAAAAGTAGGAAAAGCTATTTAAATATGCCTGTGCCGCATGGAATGAGTTGTTTCATCTCACTCTGACATTCAGCAGGATTCCTCCATCACAAGCAATGTGGTCCATTAGATTAATCTGCTTCGCACATGTTAGGCTTGTGGTTCTAACCTCATCAGTCTGCAAGACCTTCTAATCATACAGCAAGCTAAAGTGGCTATTAACCACAGACAGACTAAGAAAACATAAGGACTGTATCTTACAAAATGTTCTGACCAGTGGATTTGAGCTGTCTTCCTTATGTCTTTTGTTGCATTGTTTAATTGTCCAGTTTTTCTGTTAGTCTAGCCAAAGTATCAAGCTGTACTGTAGAAAAGAATTCAATTTGATGTTATTTTTACAAATACTTTCTAATGCACCTTCATTTGGTTTTCAGTATAATGCAGAAGAGTCATTCCTCATCCACTCCCATCTCGTTCCACCACTAATTTGGTAAATCCTCTACACATTAAAAGGTGGTCCTGTTCAACGTCTCTGCACTGACAAAGCTATTAACACACGTTCATCATAATACCTCCAGGTCACTGCAGAATCCATCATATACATCCGGCATTTGTGAGGAGGCCAAACTACAAAGCAGATGATTGTCTAGTATCTTTATGGCGAAACGCTACATAATGTGAAAAACACTTCCACCTCTGCACTGGGATACTGGAAGCCACATCATGAAACATCACAGCCCTTAGAGCCTTAGGTAAAGGATGTAGGGGGGAAAGGTGAACTCATACGTACCTCCGCAAAGTCACTAACCACTGTAACAGCTCATAATAAAAGCGTTTTTCAAAGAAGACCAGAGTCTGAGCAGCAAATGAGCCTTCTCGACTAAAAATGTATACTTGCATGACAAACAGCACACAGAGAGGAAATGGCTAAAAGTAGAACATAACAAAACAATGCTTTCATTAAGAGCAAAATTGAGCCCAGTACACGAAGATTTATTTGATATTCCACTGTTGTTGATTATCCGGAAATATCTGGTGTGAACGTAACTGAGACAAATCGTATAATTCACTACTTGTATCAATATTAATCAGACACAAAGAAGACTAAATCATCAAGTTCATGTGTCTCTATTTAGGGTTTGACCACACAGTCGTAACATGTGGTGGTGAGAATAATCACAAGAGTATAAACATTAGTGATTGCATGACCAAACCTGAGCCTGGTACAATCACATCTGCTGTAATTCAGAAAGTAACATCGTGCCCTATAAAAAAGAAGCTATGTCATTCATGTTAAATCCACTGCAACAAGCAACACTACAGTATATTTTATGGTTAAATGGTTTTTGGATGCATGGTTTCTATTTTTAAACCTGTCCACACAGAACACACTGCTGCTCGTGTATATTAAATATCATACACGGATGAGGAGAGACTGACTGCAAACATTTCAATTTGGATATTACATAGGCTTAACAAATCCCTTAAGTTCGATGAGGAAAACCATTAAAAGCATTTGGCCCCTATAAAAATTTGCTTTTTTGTGCGTTCAGAATTTATTAATAAATGAAGAAGGGATTAAAAAAATGGTTCATTTCATTCTCTCATTAAATCAGTAGGCTAGAGATGCCCAAACTAATGCTTGTGGTCAACCTTGGTCCATGACGAACTTTGATTAAAAATAAATAAATAAATAAAAAACGTAAAATAAAAAAATTAAAGAGATAAAAAAAACATGCCACTGAAGCATATGTTTCTAAGTTGTGTTTTTTTTTTTAGGTCTATATTTGCAAAATAAGTATAAACTGATTATAAAAAAAAAATATTTAAAAAATAAATAGAATACATTTTAATACAATGCGGTGTGATTTAATGCAAAATTTACTTTCAGCTTGCTGCCCTCAATCAAGTTTAATTTTTGACCCTTCGCAGTAAAAAGTTTGGTCGCGAAATTTAAAAATAGCCAATAACCACAGAGACTCTTGAAATTAAAGGAAGTCCTTTGATATAGATTGATTGTAACTGTGTTAGTCTAACAAAAAGAAAAAACTCTGTGTCAGTATATTCATTTTGTTATTTTTACATTTTAAATGCTGTTTCTTAGTCCTAATCCACATCAGCACTGTTGATTCTGTGCAACGGTCTTTCCTGGTCTCAATCATTCAGAGCACAATTCAACACCAGCTTCGTAACAAGATCCACACTGTTAAAATGACTCCACATGCGGCCAATTAATTTTTGAAAAACCTAGTTTCACTCAAAACAACATCCGTAGCATTTCCAAAAGGTTGCCTGCTTTAAGACAAGTAATAAGGATATGAAAAAGTAAAGTGACAAGTCAGTGAAATAGAACATTATTTCCAGATTGAATAAATCCATTGCAAAGCTCTTTAAAGGAAACTGAAACAAGATCTTGTTATTTCTGACAAATCCCATTTCTTTTCAATGCGAACATGCTGAGCAAGGAAGCTGGCTTTTAATTCTGGTGAGTGAGAATATTTGCTCAGGCGATTTGAATATAACCCAAAATTTAGTTCATATAAGTTAAAATCAACTAAACTAGCTTATTATTATATACAAAAACCTATTCATGTCAAGAAACCTTTCATTTCTCCTCATAATTATGATTGTAGATATACTGTGTCATTAACAGTTCAATTATTTCTTGCTTTTTCGGGTTAAGGTAGATGTATGATCAGCTACAACAGATTACTGGCACACACACAGGTCAAATTCACCCTCAGCGAGCATTTTGTAAACTAAATTGCTGACACATCACTTTCAGGTTTGCTATGGTCTGAATATATATAGTGCACACCAGGTAGGTTGTTAAGCCTCTTGTGCTACCACAAAGACCTTAGAAAAGGGTTAGTCCCTAATAAACATCTGTTTTAAAGCAGGATGCCGGAAACAAAGTTGAACTAAATGCAATGTTTAGATCTAGATCCAGCAAAGACAAACAGTTGCAAACAAACCACCCTGTTCACCCAAAAATCTAAAAATTCTTTCATCATTTATTCACCCTCCTCAACCGCGAATCCTCAACCCTTGAATGATGTATGACATGTTTCAACAGTCTCAACTAATTTCTTTATGCTCTCGGAGCAAAATAAAATAACGCCTAGGCAAACAACTGCCTTCTTTGAATTGAATGTTTATCACTGCACTTATGCTGACTCATGCAAATCTCAATATATAAAGCTTAGGTATTGATACAGTATTCAAATGACATGCTGCTGGCTTCAGAGCAGTGTAATTATGTGTTTGAGTGACTAACTCGTATGCATCAACTTTCCAATTAGCTTCACTTAGCACCTCATATGCTGGGCCGTTGTGGGACAGCCAGTACAGTCCAAACTATCCTCCTAAAAACAGGCCTGAAGGTCTTATTTCAGCCTATGTGAGCGAGGGATTAACACCGCCGTGCATATGTACAGTCTGTGTTCGCAGCAGGGTTTTACTTGGCTAGCGAGAGATGGCTCCGACCATCAATTTCGAAAGGGGTGAATTTGTGGAGAGTGGCATTTTTTCGAAGGAGTCAAACAATGGACAAAGAGCATGGCTGTGGTTGTGCTGGGGGTTTGGGGGGAGGGTTCGAGCTCGAGTCTCCAGAGCCTGTCATGAGCACGCGAGGTCAGGACATCTGCTGACATTTACTGCTGGGTCTGGGCCAGGCTGCAGGTTTCAGGGCTCCTGCCAGGGCCTCATATCAGGCCTGCGTAAAACCACCAGGCTCCCTCGTCTCTCTGAAACTCGCACCAGAATGTGCGGAACCTGCGTGACCTTACGCTTTTTGATCCAGGCCTAGTGGTGCAGCATTTATGAAGACACTGTGAACTGTAAACTTGCTGAGAGGGCATGAGCCGGTTTTCGACATGGCCTCGGCGCTAAACACCAGTACTACAGGAGAAATGAATTACGCGACTGCAGTGTTTTTTGTTTTTTTGCACGATCCATATGCTCAGATCCGAGCCAAACTCATGATGGCTCCCATTCTCTCTGTATGGACCTGATTTATTAGTGGAAAAAAGTAATGCTTTCACTCATCTGCTTAATTCACATTCATCTTGAAGAAGTCACAGATGCAAAGAATAAGAGATGGTGATGAAGGACTCAGGCATTCAGACAATCCCTCGTCTACTTTTAATCACATAAAGAGAGTCTTACGTTTACTGTTGTCCATTATTTCATTGCAGCCATAAGTCATTGTGGAACCTTTTCACCACAATAGCCATCTTTCAGTCAACCATCTCTTTCATTCAAACTTTTCCCATTGCGTCAAGTATTGAGTTTCTCTGGGCGAAATCCCTTCATTTGTTCAATTGTGATTTGTTGGCAGGATACAACAATGCCTATCTGTCAAATGAAGCATGTTATGGACTAGCCTATAACGGGGCAACAAAAGGGCAACATCTGATTAGCATTCATAGCACAGTCTCCCTCGTCCTCTGGTATTTTATTACCACAGGTGCAGGAGCATTCATTGATCAGATGCACGCTACAGGCAAAGCACGTCTTAATTGAAAACATCTCTATTTATACACCTGCAGGCACTAAAGGTCTCTGAGAGCAAAAGGAGGCCTGAAAAGACAGAGAGAAAGAGAGGAGGGAAGGCAGAGAGAGAAAGAGCACACTGGAAGATGGAAATTGAGAGGGAGTCACTAAAGGGGAGAGATTTAATGTTTGTTTTGTTGAGTTGAAGGTAATTGTAAATCAATCAAAGATTTTAAACTTTAAAGATGTTTACTGTCTGCTTCACTATGCATCCAAGGTTTGGGCTCAGTAATGTTTTTCTGTTTGTTTGATTTATTTAAAAAACAAAAGAATTGTGAAAGAAATGAATACATTTATTTATTAAGCATGCATTAGATCGATCAAAAGTGACAGGTGAAGACATTTATAATGTTACAAATCATTTCTTTTTCAAATACATAATGTTCTAGGGATCTTTAAATAATCCCAGTTTAAAATATTAAGCAGCACAAATGTCTTCAACACTGATAGAAATGCTTTTGAGCACCAAATCAGCAGAAGTGACACTGAAGACTGGAGAATAATGGCTGCTGAAAATTCAGCTTTACTGTCGCAAGAATAAACTACATTTTAAATACAGGAAATAGAAAAGAGTTATCATTATAATAGTTCACAATATTACTGTTTTCACTGTATTTTGATCAAATAAAAACAGCCTTGTTGAGCATAAGAGCCCCCAAATCATTCTTTAAGAATGAACAAAAAAAGAGCAAAAAATCAACATGTTATTTAATGAATTTGGTACCAAAAACTATCAATGCAATGATAAGAAAATGTTCTAATCACCCAGTGAGAGGGAATTATATTGCTCACTTACATTTAACCACACAAGTCACGTCCCCTTCCCACCATGCCCTTCAAAGGTGCAAAAAAAAACCATCATTTGGTCTTTTATTACAAGTGTTTGGCTTGTCTTCACAATCTCCAGAAGCAGTAAGGCTATGCATTGTGATCTTGGTCACTAATACAAGCTCAGTGATTAAGAATTATAGGAATACTGTACATCCAAATAACAGTTCAGACTAACTCTTTTACAAAATTTTACAGGAGATTGTTCAGAATTTAAGTGAAGTACTGTAACTTTGCAGCATACACTAAACCTAGATTAAACTTGACAGGCATACTAACCATCAGATGTGCATAGCTATGGTAACCTAGGAACAGTACTGACGTGATAGGGCCCTCGTGTGGAAAGAAAAGTGGATGTGAAAACCACTCTGATCACACTTTGCTAGCAACAATTTAAGCAAGTAACCAAGAGCCACTGTTTACCTATTCGCTATGTGGAAACATTACTAAACACACTTAAATGGTCAAATACTGTATGTTATGTCAAAAACTATTGATTTATGAGAGCCGAATTCATTGGGGCCTTCAGTACAGACCTTCACTGGCTATTTGAGCTTCTTGGTTAAGAAAGACACACTAGGAGCACTATCAAGGAGTTTATTGGCTTGAAGTAAACACAATAGCCTTTCAAATTATATGCCTAAAGAGCTGTTTTCTTATTTAACTGCAATTTCAACTGAAATAGACTCTTTTTTTCTCTCTTTTCTTTCATTTGACATATTATTTTACTTGAACTGAGACCCAGAATTCTGTCCATTTTGACAAGCACTGAACACCACAAAGACACGTCTGCAGGTGGTTAGGCAGGGGAGCTGCCACAAGCAGCCCAAGAAAACACAAATATAGTTCTCCAAAAATGTTTCCTGAAGCCTCACCACAGCAACTATGCAATCCTCGTCCAAGTCAGACTCCAAGTTTACAGCATCCCAAAAATTCCCACAAACATACACAAAGCTTTTGCCTCTCTCACAGCGAAGTGATGAAGGATCTGTGTTTAATAAATGAGCCGTCAGGTGCATCTATAAAGAGCATTAACGTCACCGGAAAGTCCTTAGTGGTTTCAGCCAACATTGCTCTAAAAAGAGCCTGTTGTGTCCTTGGACCTTTAGATCCTATAATCTAAGATTATTTGCCACCATCTCACTGTCACTTGATGTCTTTGATATTTACAGTGAATGTGCATCAATAATTAATCCATTCTTTAAAGCCATTGGGCCTCATTCATGAAACATGAGCAGAATAAATCACTGTGTAAACTGTTCGTAAAACCATTCGTACGTACATTGTGACATTAAATTGAATGTGACAATTTACGTCAGAGGGTTTAACAAACGATTCACACAGAAATTCATTCTGCTCGTGTTTCATGAATGAAGCCTAAAGCATTTACTGGAAAATACATGTTCTCAAGGTCACATACTGGTGTGAAATTTGTCCCCTTTTCATGGTCACAACACAAAAACCTTACTTCTGTTGGCTCCCTGAAGCAAGCCTGGAGGCCTCGGCAGCTGCTTTCCTTGTCTCAAATTCCTCCCTCTCCAAACTGCTACCCTTGTGGCCCAGCTCCACCAGCTGGCGGGCCAGTTCCTGATCCTGGAGGAGCAATAACACAGATCTGCTGAGCTGGGGGTGGTTAAAACTGACTGAATAATATGAAAAAATCACGCAGTTCGACAATCTGCTGTGGCATTTTTGTACAAACAGGCCAGTGTATTTATGACACATTTGTGCTAGTTTTGTGCTCAAGTGCTATTTATATCAACCCTATTTTAGTATACATGCTATTTATATGACAAAATTACATGAGCTGCGCTGACAGTTTCATGGTTGCCAGGATCAAGGATTTTTGCCACATGTCACTGCAGCCTAGTTAAAAGTGGGTAATATCATTTCCATATGATTTAGTGAGATTCCTTATGCCCCAAAAGGAGGAGCTGCTTTCATGTGGCTACAGGGCATTGAGTTTGTAGAGAGCTGATGCCGAGGAAAACCCCACAGAAAAACTCAGACTCAAATGCCAAGATCCATTTGTGAAGGGTTAAACTCAATCTTACTATAAATACACTAAAAGTCAAACAGTGAAAAGTATAAATGTCAAATAAAAATAAGTAAATGTTTTTTTCTCTGTAAGGTTGACACTGAAACCATGAGTTTGCTTAATGTTACCGAAATATATTTTCTAACACATCAAATAATCTAATCTAAACTACAATTTAAAAGAAATATTAAAAATAGATTATCTAAAGAAATATATTATATGTATTATATTATACTATACATATAACCTTTTATACACTACTGTTCAAAAGTTTGGGTTTGTTAAGATTTTTTTGTGTGGTTTTTTTTTATTCTTTTATTCTCACATGGCTGTATTTATTTAATCAGAACACAATAAATAGTAATATTGTGAAATACAGTATTAATACAATAAAAAAACCCTCTTCTCTATTTCATATATAATTTAAAATGTCATTGTTCCTGTGATGGCTAAGCAGAATTTTCAGCAGAAATTACTCCTTCAGTGTCACATAATCCTTCAGAAATTAGGATTTATTTATAATTTTTTTTTTTTAAATCAATGTTGTAAACAGCTGTGCTGCTGAATATTGTTGTGTAATTTTTGTTTTCAGGATTTTCAGATGATTTGAAAGTTTAAAATAATTATTTGAAACAGAAATCTTTTTTTAACATTATAAATATCTTTGATCATTATAAACTCAAACAGGATCAATTAAATTTAATTATAACTTGTAACCAGAAATAAGCCCCCACATATGAAACTAAACCAGAATGTTTCTGAATATATCCATAGAGTCCTCATTGCTAAGGAAACCACACACTGGCATTTATAGAATGCTAGAGACAATTCCTACAACTCAAGTTTGAATTATTTTCTTCCAAGCACTTTAACAAATCCCAATTAAATCAGATGGGGATTTTTTTCCATCCATACAGTTTCCAAAGCTCTTACATTAAGTGTAAAATATGTACAGTATACCTTGACTTTACCTCACTCATTAGCCAAAATAACACAGTCAATATTATAAAATTTCATTATTTGGTTAATTACATTCAAATTTCTAAAA
>SCHK01242437.1:25546-35548 GCA_004124795.1 Poropuntius huangchuchieni
GTCAATATTACAAAATTTCATTATTTGGTTAATTACATTCAAATTTCTAAAACTGGGCTAAAAGAGACACTGTAATGCCTGATGTTGTCATTGAATGTTGACTTAAATGTTTACCGACTGCATCAGACTTAGTTAAATTACAACATTATACTAATAAGATGATAATGTAACTACAAAGTGTCTCACTTACCACTGTACATTATGATGAGAAAACGTTGCAGGTTATAGAAGCATGCAGGAAAGAAGTACCATGTCGCCATCTAACGTTAAATTGCAAACGTACACTTTCACAGGCCATACTTAGAAGTGGTTATGTTACTCCATCTGCCTGCAAATCGTAATGTGTGCTCAAGCTTAACTGCCAGACTATTCACATCGACTAATACAAATGCTAATTTAGCAATGAAACAAAAGATAATAGTTTTCTTGATGCATCTGATCTCATGGTGTTCGTGAGATTCACAACGTCACATGACACTGACGGTTTAACTTACAGCGTGAATTATAATACTTCACCTCAAGGTAAAATAAATCCAGAGGTTTTATCTGAGAATCTAAGAAGTCCTCATAAGTGCGAAACTCTTCCACTGTTTCTCCCGCAAAAACGCCGCTGTCGTCTTCCATCTTGTTTACCTTGAGTTATTCCCATGGTAACAGACAGAGCTGCGGTACAATAGTAGCAGTTGTTGTGTTTTCCGGTTGCAAACCAATCATAAACCAATATAAATTCGTAAGCCCCACCATTGGACGATCTCAAGCGACAACATAATTCTCGGTGTGATTTTGTTTATATGCAGTGATGTTTCTTAGAGCTCCAAAATAGTTATTTCAACTATCCTAATATTACAAACCAATAGCCTGGTACTAATTCTGCTACAGTAGCAGGAAGGCTGATTGGTAACGTTATGCATCCAAAAGATGTTTTAAAAATAATCTGTGTGAAAACATTACAAGTGGAAGATGAATGTATGCTCATATGACTTCTTTGTTGTATCATATGGTCATTTCTTGTCCTCTGGTACTAACACAGACTGTGTAATTCATGATTTCTTGCAGTCTAAGCTTCCGTTTGCAATATAATAATATAATATTTTGGATCATATTTTGGTACAAATTCTAAATGAAAGCTTTAAGATTTTCCATGCAAATTTAAAATCATTTTGCGTCATTGTTATGTCAGAATAAAAGACAATGCGACTGATTCATTTTTAACAGCAAACATTAATTATTAATATTTTAAGAGTTCCTTTATATAATCTATTTTTCTTTCTTTCTTTCTTTCTTTCTTTTGGCTGAAGAGCTTTTTCCTTTGTCCTTTAATAATATTTTGGAGGTATATTATTAAAGGACAAAAAAAAAAAAATTACGTTTACAACATAAAATGCCTAATGATCAAATAAATACATTTATTTTAAATGATGTGTAAGACAAAATTAGGAATAAGCTAGCTGATTAACTTTTTTGTTGATTTTGACGGCTATGAAAATTGAAACTATGAGTTGTTTTAGGTTTTGTGGATCTTTGCTGCATTAAACATTACTGGATATAGTGAAAATTAATTTATCGACTGGACTGAACAGTTCTGATGAACCACAGTTTGGTTGTGTTATTTGTTGTCTAATTTAAAAACATTGAGAAAATGGCAAACAGGTCTATAAAAAACAAACAAAAAAAAGTATTATTATTATTATGTTTTGCCAAGTCAGACCAAAACGTACCCGTGGTCTAATTATTCATCCATAACCACTAGGTGGCACAGCTCTTCAAACGTTTATTAAACAGTTCTCAATGTTCTCGAAGTTGTATGGATTTTGCCATCATTCTTGTTCTTATCTAAAGTAAGTTGCTTTTTGTTATAAGTACTTTGAACGGACAAAAGTCATAGTCCTGGCTATGGATGTAGGCTATGTCTTGGCATATATCCAGGCAAGTAGTATGAAGAAACCTTTAGAGCCATAGCACTGTTAAGCATTATGGCTTATGCAGACACCATTTGATGTGGATGTCTTGACCCCTGTATTTCAACCTGTTTGACGAGACACTGTTGTAAACCATTTTCCGGTGGAATGTCTGACCTCCACCAAACCCAGACTTTACCCCTTGGATCAGCCCAACAGGGTAATGGCACAAACCAGCTGTTATGTCAATTGCAATGGGCAAGTCTTCAGACATAGACATCCACTACCACCACCATGTATGCGCAATATGGATTTTTGGCCACATTGTTGATTCCAGGAGAATCTAATGCAGAATTAACAAAGTGTGCAATAATAGTTGTGTGATAAAACATTTATGATCTTTTAAGGATTTCTGTTGTATCCTAATATATTCCCATTCTAAATACAAAAGCACAGCATTCCTATATTATGGTAGTTTGTAAAACAGACAGAATAATTTTAGGAATTATACACAGGATATTTATAATTTCATCATAGTGAAATGTTTATTAGAAATTAATTGTTGTGAAAAGTTTGGAAATGGATTATGGTTGCAATCACCTGTAAACACTAAAAATGAGTTCCACACCGTTTCAGTGTGCCCTGCTTGACAGTTATAGGGATATTTTGTGAAGGGTCATACCGCAACTGTCTGCCATTTGATACACCTATGAGCAGAGCTCATAAAAAACACAGAGCAGTCCCACAAGACATGTTTATCCTTGTGAGACATCGCTCTTCTGTGGAATGCACTGGGGTCATGACAGGATTTTAATTTCCACGACAGTCAGCATCTAGCCTGATAGTTTTGATAGACAGATATCTAGCTGTTCGAAGAGAAGAAATATGGACTTTTTATGCAAATAAGCAATCCATGTGCATAATTCAGTCCAGAAGCATTCAAAATATGCCTTCTTTTTCCAGTACTGTTGTTCACCTTTTTAAAAAATATATTTGCATATTACCATCACAAACATTATAATTTTGGGAGCTGGATAACTGTGCAAAAAAGCTTGTAGAGACATAAATATATTGTATAAATACAGTGAGGTATAATATAAAAATGTAGTTATATTTTGTAAAATCACTGAGGATTATAATGCAAATCCTCTTGTAAAGCAACTTCAGTTCAAATATATATGATTTTCAGAAGATCCTCATGAAACGCACATCGGACTTCAGAAGTTCCGTCCTGAAAATGTCTTGTGATTGGCTGATTCAGCCCTTTGAAGTCTAATGTACATGATGACCGGAATGCTCAAGTCATGTAAGTTAAGCAAGTATTGATTATCCTGATGAGAAAACAGCAAACCAACTTTTTCCCACCTTGTCTTTTTTGCGAGATTAGTCCATGCTTAAGACCGCACTGGTTTATCCGAATCGAAACTTGGGCCAGTATTTGACTACTGGTCGATTCTTCTTTCCGGTGTTGGCTGCGACATTCGTTATAGAGGGTGTTGGTGGATGTGGAGGTGGTTGTTTTTCCTGCTCTTTGTCTGTTATTGTGAATCCTTGTTCAGTCTTTTCATGCGAGTTCATCCTCGGCAGAAAATGTGTAGACACGTGTTGTGACTTCACTCTCGGACTGGACCCCATTTTTGCTTTACCTCTCTTGTTAAGTGCCACAAACCACTCTCTACCAGTGCGATGGTTCTTGTGGATCACTGAGGCGTACGTGTTGTAGCTGTTCTCCTGAAACCGCTCCCTGAACTTACAGTCATCTGTAAAGCTCTCCTAGGGAAAAGGACAGGAAAAGGGGGAATGAAAAGATACAAAGATAGAAAATCAACAAGTTGTTCAGTCTGATACTGATATGCCTGTGCATGTTAATGGTCATGTTAATATGTCTTGAGTCTTGGCTTTCAACACAGCCTGTGAATGATACTAGATCCCTCTGATGATCTTTGTTTGTACTTCAGCCGGAGTCCAGCTGCAATGGTGTTTATTTAGTGTATGGTTTCCTGTACTATTTGTACATCTTACTTTCAAATGAGATAATAACTTTTACTATTTCTAGCATAAATGTAATCGCCATAAGCTTTTTCTGCAAGCTATTCAGCAAGTTTGTTAATGTGAGCCTACAAATTAAATAAATAGACCATTGTTGCATACTTCACCATGGAATTAAATAATTCTTCTTTATTCAGAGTAGAAGTTTGTGTTATAGTAGACACCACACAACACCAGAGGACATGATCAGTGTACCAGACATGTAGTTCTTTTCCAGCTCGATTTTCATCATAAGTTATGTGATAATTTTATAGACTGAGAAACAGAAATGAATGTTTATGAGCCTTAATTTTCTGTATTGCAAGGATAATGATAGTGATAATGGCATTGAAAGTACAATAAAGGAAAAATACTGTACTAATGAAGACTAATGTCTTCTACAAATGTATTTTTTCAATTTAATTACTTAAAATATTCTCTTTAAGCAATAATGACAATTTGCATCTTATGTAGTTGTATACGCGTCCCTCACTATATTTGTCTGAGTGGCAAAGCTGGATGTCAACAACATCATATATAGTACTAGACATTGTGGAAAAAACCATGTGTGCAGAGAATGCTGGGAAATTAAAGAAGTTGTAGGACCAGGGACTAATGCACAACTTGAATCTTAAATTATGTAGCTTCATCAAGACAATGCTAAATAAAAAAAAGTCACCATTTAAAAAAAATTCTGCAAAAGTACACTTACGAACAGAACTGTATATGGAAGTGATCAGCTTTTATATTGTGCTTCAATTTTACCTCAGCAATAGACAGTGCCACAGGACATCAATAAAGCTTTAACACTTTGGGCACACAATAAGTAATTACTGTGCACACACTTTGTAGGATGCCACATTAGCAGCTGCTGGAGAGAGAACACTTTGTGGCCTGATTGAGTTAGCCCCTCATAAAGAGAGCTAATGAAAAGCAGAAAGCAGATTATAGACACCGAGCCCCAGAATGAAGCATTGAGGGGGTTACAGAATAATTGCAAGTCTTACTTTTATCTCCTAGCTCAAAGTCATCAAAACCGACTTTCCAATCAAAGACTGGGGTGACTGACAGAAGCAGAGCTTCGTTTGTGTGGGCTGAAAACTCATTAGGCTATGAAACAACTTTATCCTTCCAGGGCACAGGAAAGCAGGACTCATGCTTGTTTGTAGGCAATCTATGGTTATGTGCAAGCCTCTCTCCTTAGGTAGGCTTTCAGAAATGCAGCCATCCAAGACCAGACATCCATTAGATCTCTCTCTAGTAAATGTTTTTAAATATCTGACCAAAGCTCAGATAGTTCAATTAGATGAATTTGATCAAATCAACACTACATAGCAGGCATGAAGCAAACTTAGATAAGACTACTTCATTACTGCTCTGTTATTGTTTCTTCTCTGGCTCTCTGTCAAATGTGACTCCTCTAGGTATATCTGATACCCAGTGTTGTAGTTGAGACAAGATCATTCGAATCTGAGTAAAGACTCAACTACAACACTGCTGATACCTACAATATATATTTTTCCTTATTGCTTGCTTCACATGATCAAAAAAGAAAAGAAAAGAAAAGAAAAGCTGCCCTGTGTTTCTAATGAACTCTATAGTAAATATATATTCATGTATACATTTAGGCATTACATATATAAATTTGGGTAAAAAACCATGAATGTGTTTGCATGGTATTACATTTTTTCATTAGAAATGAATGCTTTTTGGGAACACTGTTAGTAGTTAACAGACACTGTTAGTGTAAACAGCAGCATATTATTAACAACTGTACACAACCAAAATTATTAAGAATTTTGGCCTCACTCTCTAAAAATAGATATTGTGGGAAACTATATCATGAATTTAATGAGGGTCAGTCCCAAGTAAGAGGTCTTGAATAATTCCCAAACTCTGAAATAATAAAACTGTTCTGGTTTGCTGAAGAGCGCAGCAAAGCAGAAAATGGTGCCATTACAATATTTTCTAAACATGCCAGTCACAACTTGACCCACCATAACTTCACAGGGGCTCTCTCCCCTAAATGTGGTAATTTGCCCCAAAAACATCTGAACGTTTGTTTGATTAGGGTACATGGTTTCTGTCTTCTGGAAGTGCTTTATGACCTCCGTTTTAAACAGCAGCCAGCTGTTGAGGATACATCCTTTTATGACATTTTTTGGGGGTTATTTCGATCCATGTTTGAAGAGATAGAAGAAATCCCATATGTCTGTTCGGGTGTCTGCAAGCAGTAGACATTTTATTGTTAAGTCATGAACTTGCACAGCTGTTTGACCTGTGTCTGTTCTCTGACAGCTTTCTTTGTGAATATTATCCACAAACAATCTTCTCTCAAGATTTCCCATACTGTGGTACCTCCACTGTTCAGGCTTGCACCACCAGTGTTGAGACACAGATACGAGTAATTACATCTTGGCACGGCAGATTTGTTCCCATTTGTAAGTGTCCCTCTATTATTCAGAGTTGTTTCCTTTACCTTTAGACCATGTGAGCAACGTTACATTTGAGACACATCTCTGGCTCATCATGAGCAATCCACGTTTCATGGAACGGGAGACGGTTGCATCTCTATTTCCCTCTTGGTTTCTCACCCGCTCTCCATTGTTTTCTTAATAAACGCAGTGGCCTCTTAAGCTTTGCAACGATTATGTTAGTAATAGCTTGCTGGGTATAGGTCACAAGGCATAATGTACATCTGTCTTCCTTGCCATTATCGCAGCAATAAATTGCCACTATGAAAACATCTAAATATTAAATATGACAGACAGTGCAACAAAAATCAGACGTTAAGTCATTTGATACTCCTTTGGTTAGGCCGACTTGTCTACGAAGTGAAGTGCTTGGGGTTTAAAACCCAAGCTGACAGCTATTAAATAAGCTTGTGCAACTGTAGCTGGTCTGAGGAAATGAAACCCAATTCAAGTCTGATGGAGCCGCTGCAGCTGCTTTAATTACAGATGATGTCTGCAGCAGTTCGGAGGCTAATCCTCAGATTTATCAGACTATTTTATTATCCGCCCCTTACCAGATTTTTCTAAAATTGTAAAACATTAATGTGAAGTAGGGACCACATAATACTTGCTTTTGTGACTATAAAGACATTTATAATGTTTCCAAACGTTTCTGTTTCAAATAAATACTGTTCTTTTAAACTTTACATTCATCAAAGATATTAAAAAAACATATTTTCAACTGAAATATTAAGTATATTATTATATGCTATATTAATATAATGATTTCTGAAGGATAATGACACTGAAGATTTGAGTAATGGCTGGTGAAAATTCAGCTTTGCCATCACAGGAGAAAATTACATATTAAAATATATTAAAGTAGACAATTGTTATTTAAAAAGTGTAATAGTATTTCACAATGTTACTGTATTTTTCATAACATAAATGCAGCTTTGTTGACTTTCGAAAAAATTTAGACATATTATGCTCTCTCTCTCTCTCTTTCTCTTTCTCTCTATCTCTATCTATATGCATACATGAAGAGTTTATTTGAAAAAACAGATACCTTTTTTATTGTTATCATGCTTTTATTGTTAGTTAACTGTATTTTTAAAGTTATTTTTACTTAATCAAAATAACCCAGCTGCAGTTTGATTGAGATTAATTGGAATGCACAATGAAAAAACATGATTTTTGAAAATTGTTAAAAACGAAGTTATCTGTTTTTGCAAATGAACTCTTCCAATGTATATGTGTGTGACATGGAGTTGACAGCTAAATACTGATAATCTATACTGATAATGAACTCTCGTTTCTCCTAGAACGATCCTTTGGCAAAAAGAAAATAGGAAAAAAAGACAGTTGCTATTATGGGAAAGTTAAACAATTCTCATTTTAAAGCTATATAAATACAGATTAGAGTTCCATATACTGTTGCTTTGTTTGCATGAGTCTGAGTTCTTGCTGCTTGCATGCTAAGTGACCTTAAAGCTGTCCAACTTTGTTTACACACATATTGATTCCCTTCCTTGCAAGATTATCAACTACCCCAGACTCGTTTTAATCTGCTCTTCCCATTAACACATGCTAATAAGCTCTGCCTTCTATCAGACAGCCCAGACCCCTGCAAAGCCAGATTGCTCTGAAACTGCAGTGTGTCTCTCCAGTGCTTTGTGCTGTACAAGTCTTTGTAGAGAGAATTTGCAGAGGCTCACAAATATCACAGTAAGCTGAGATTTCCTTCAAAAGTGTGTATGGGGAGTTTTTGTTCTGCATATTTGGGTTGGTTTGCATCCACTTTTTTGTAGTGGATGTATGAGCTTATATTGTGTTGGGTCAGACTTACAGTCGCATGAAGCCTCCCCCTCTTGTTCATGGCTAGAAATCGGTTGCTGAAAACTCCTCGGATCCCTATGACCCCCTGAGACACGGCAAACAGCTCCAGCACACCTACAGATCGAAAAAACACACCAATTGCAGTGACGACTGATGACCTTTATGTCCTAAGTGTCAAAGGTCAAACAATGGCTATGTTCACACACAAGCAGAAGCTTAATAGTTTGGTAATGAAAGAGTGACAACAGTGTTATTTAACCAAAGAGTCACAATTGAATTTTAAAAGTGGGTTCAGGTAATATGTGCAAGCTGTCTGCCATGTCATTGACATATGTATGGCACGAGGCATTATTAGTTGATGTCATAACTTGTCAACCTCTCTCATGGCAGTACATAGAGGTATTGTATAATTGGAACATTTTTGTGGCAGAGAATAAATAAAATAAAATAAATCAAGTGTTTTTAGCTTTATATCTTGCAGGCCAAAAGCAGGAAATGTTACACAGAAAATGTGAAAATCTTAAAGGCACAATATGAAATCTATTGTTCTCTGACATTTTGGTTAAAAGTAATATTGAATGCTACAGCAAGAGAAAGTTCAGTTAAACATTATTCTATTCCCTCCTGTCTACTGTTGCATGTACAGGACAATGTACAATCTGAGTCACATCTGTTAATAAATACATTTAAAACCACACACTGACTATGTGTATATAGCCTATTTTTCACCTGTCTTTTTGTCTTCTTTTATATTAGCCAGGATATTAGATCCTTTTATAGGTACAGTAAGTAAAGAATAGAGGAACCACTGCAACGCATACCGTAAAACACACTAACTTCATAAAAAACACCCACCCAGAAAAATGAACGTGACTTCCCAATGCCAGTCCTACAAGTTTGGGTGCTCTTCATTTAATGTGCGTGTAGTGATAGGGTCCATAGGGTCCAGAAATAAGCTTTTTTTTATTGATTTTAAAGAGCCTGTTTGTTAACTGTTAATCATATACAGTATATATACATATATATATATATATATATATATATATATATAAAGCTAAAGCTTAATATAAAAACTAACTTGCATTTGGATATAGCATCCATATTTGTAATATTTAAGGCATTATTGGTCATTACTGTTTGTTGACATGAAAAATGAGATTGGTTAGGCTGTATTCTTCCAGAGAGATGTTTCAGGTCTATGATGTTTGCTTTCTAAATATTCTGTCTGGCACATGGACTTAACACCCACAGCCAAACTCAAAGTCCTTTTTACTTTAATCTAATTTTGATCATCTGTTTGACAGTAGACCCTCTAAATAGACCTAGTACTATGGTATGTGTACCCAGCTATTCAACCATTAACAGAAATCTAGTGCATGGCATGTTAATGATGCCACTCACTCCAGCTTTCAGCTCACTGGCATTCTGATCTCAGCCGCTGCACCTGTTCCCATACCTGTAAATAAACATCCGTTCCAAACAAGAGACTCCAACCAGAGGAAGCACTAGTTTATCATTCAGTCAAATCAGTCTACAATAACAGTTACTTGAGCCAGTAAGTATTTTTGCACAGCCCATCAATAAGATTCCGTCTGTGTGACTTGTAAGAACCTTCTCTATTATGCAAAACTCTTTAAACATGCATGCCATTAAAGCCTTTTTTAGGTTCTATTTAGTCATTTTTAATAATTCATCTTCCTTTTGGGTGTAAATAAGCACAATTTCTTTCGTACTGAGTATTGGTAAGTTTATTTTTATCGGAGAATCATAATCGAACACCGTGC